>CM029598.1:51157192-51468626 GCA_017311375.1 Mytilus coruscus
TAAATGGCTACCATTGAAACAATGCAAAATGGTCAAAATTCTCCAAAACCTCAAAATTGCATTTCTCTTAAAATGGTAGGTCAAATCCATTGAAACTTTGATGGTATGTTCCTCGATGTAGCATAAGAGTACCAATGTGGCATCTGTAATTAAATTTTTGAAATGGTCTCTGTTACAATGGAAACCAGCAAAATGTCAAAAATTTCAAAATGCTCCAAACTTAATGAAACTTATTATGATTGTTAACTGGCAAGTATAGATGGGACTTTGACTTCAGAATTTTCAAAATGGCCACCGTTGCCATAGAAACTGCAAAAATGTCAAAATTTCAAAATGCTCCAAACTTAATGAAACTAAATCTGATTGTTAACTGGCAAGTATAGATGAGACTTTTGACTTTAGAATTTCCAAATGGCCGTCGTAGCCATGGAAACGGCTGAAATGTTAAAAATTCCAAAATGCTCTAAATCTACATGTACTGAAAATTTACAGTTACTATTGCCTTTCATTTGAAATTAAACTAAATATTTCAATGAGCAACCAATCTGAGGACTTATCTTGTTTGTATATGATACCTAAACTCCACAAAGCTCCGTACAACCAACGGTACATTGCCGGCTCATCTGCATGTTCTACCAAGGAATTGTCCGTTAGATTAACCAAATGTTGTCCACAGTGAAAGAGAGATTACAGAAATACTGTGACATTATTTACTCGAGTAGTGGCATTATCCATATGTTGATTCTTAAGAACTCAAAAGAACCTCTGGAAAATTTGAAATCTCGGTCATTCTCCGTAACAAATTCTATCAAACCCTTGCATTTTTCTCACCCTTTACACCACCAAACCAAATGAAAATTTAAAAATTTGTCTTAAAGAAAAATCCACAATGATTTCCGCCATGAAAATGGTAACATACGCTACAAAGTTATTGTTTTGGGATATATATAATTCGGCATATTTTGATAAAAATAAGCCCGAAAATTAAAACATGCTACACCGAGGAACAAGTGATCAGTATGCCGGAGTTTCTCATTGACATATTTGTTGAATTTTGGAGGTGGAATTTTCCAGTACGTTGTCGGCATTCCTATTGGAACCAGCTGTGCACCTCTTCTGGTCGACCTGTTCTTATTATCATATGAGTCACAATTGTAAAAACAAGAAGATCAAAGAAGCTATATTTTTAATTTCACATATAGGTATATTGATGATGTTCTGTCCATTAACAATCCAAACTATTCTGATTGGGTCCATTTTTTATATCCTGTGGTTTTTTCCAAAAATCTTACAAGTTTTACTCTTAAAAGCAAAAATAAGATTTTTAAGATTTTCATGAAAAATCTTAAGTGAATCTTAAGAGAAACAAGAATGTGTCCATAGTACACGGATGCCCCACTCGCACTATCATTTTCTATGTTCAGTGGACCGTAAAATTGGGGTCAAAACTCTAATTTGGCAATAAAATTAGAAAGATCATATCATAGGGAACATGTGTACTAAGTTTCAAGTTGATTGGACTTCAACTTCATCAAAAACTACCTTGACCAAAAACTTTAACCTGAAGCGGGACAGGGTGTCAAAATTCCTGGACTCAAAATGTTTTAGAAGTGACTGAAAAAAGTGTGTGTTTCTACTGAACATTTGTTGTAAAAAATATATATAAGAATAACACCATTTTCCTTCTTCTATCTTTCTTTTTTGAACGCTGTTTTCAAATATATTTGCTCTCTATCACGTCCGCTATTTTAAGAAGGACAAATTAAGTGTAACTAATCCAGATGCGTAACAACAAATATAGGTGCAGCCAAAATGTCAACAAAAAACGATAGAAATACAAATAAAACAAGTATAATTTGCAAAAGAACTCCTCCTTCCATACACCATAAACCTCTTGAGTGATGTATCTGATAGTTTGTTCAAATGGAATTGTTAATAGTGAGCTTGTAATGGGGCTAATTTGTATGTTTGATGTCGACTTTACAGTACCAATGTCCTACGATGGTGTCAAAATTCCTGGACTCGAAATGTTTTAGAAGTGATTTAAAAAAAGTGTGTGTTTCTACTGAACATTTGTTATAACGGACGAACGGACGGACGGAAACCAGTACACTCATTTCCTTTGGAACGGTGGAATAATAAAGCGTACTTAATCCTTACAGTTCGCATTATCTTCCAATTACTCAAATGGAAAACTATATGCAGTCCTCTCACATAAATGACTCAATAGAACCAAAAGTATATGCATTATATCGTGCGATACATGATATATCACACCCCCACCCCCCTTTAGATCAGCCACTTGCTGGATAGTTGTATCATGGGAAATCAAATGTACAAATTGGGTGACTGTAGAAAAAAATTGCATGAGAATATCATTCGGTGTATAAATATTGCCTTTAATATTTAACTTTTAAAAAGCACCATAAGTCTGGGAAAAAAACCAGATAAGTATCAAAATAAAAAAAGTCTGCATTCACATTGTAATATTTCATTCTCGCAATGTTACTATTATCAGTATAACTTATTACAGGTTCACAAACTTTGTTGTGAAATGGCCAGGAGCGACGCATGATGCTTTTATACTCAGCAATTCCAATATGCCACAAATAATGGAAGATATGAATTGGTGGCTACTAGGGGATTTAGGCTATCCTTTGAAAAAATGGCTTTTGACGCCTTTTTACATCCACAATCCGAGAAAGAAATACGTTACAACAAGGCACACTGCAAGACGAGAAATACTGTTGAAAGGGCTTTTGGTGTACTGAAGGCTCGTTTCAGTTAAACTTAGTTTTTATATATATATACATATTAATTTAATTTGAATTTAATTAACAAGAGTGCACATGCTGAAATGTCGGGCTTGCTTTAAAGCCCCTGTCACACTAGACCAAGACCATGAAGATCCACTGCGATCTATAAAAATATGATCGCGGTGAGATCGTGATATGGTCGGCTTGAATATTCAATATTTCATAGTTTTCAAGTTCATACCACGACCTTGCTATGATCCTTATAGGATCCTGCTACGATTCCACTACGATAGTAACACGTTGTAGTTACGATCTTGTCACTCTCTTACTACGTCTAATAAGACATTACCACGACCTTCCCGATCGCATTACCATCTCAATACAAGTCTACTACCATCGAACCACGACTCCACTACGTTTCCACAACTTTGCCACTGCGCTCTAGAATATGGGTTCATCAAATAAGTTCTCAACCCAAATGCGTCGTCACCCAAGATGAAGTATGGAATGTTCAGGTCGTCATTAGGTAAGGGATCTGACTCTGGAAATCCAATAGTCCTATCTTCTAAACACTCCTTTAATTCTGACGCGTTGTGAATCTGGGCGTCCGACATAGAACCATATCCTCCTACATCTATCCATAAAAATTTGTAGTCTGCATCCACCAAGACAAGGAGCACTAATAAAAAAAACTTTATAGTTATGAAACAAGGATCCGCTTTTAGGCCCGGCTTCTATTAGCAACATGCTTTCCACCTAGAGCGCCACAAGCGTGTGGCACGTTCCATCTTCTCTGAAAAACTTTGGCAATAGCTCGCCATTCATTTGGCTCTGTTGGATAGGATATAACTTCGTCTTTATATACCTGTACAATTGCCTGGCAAACTTCAGGAATAAACGTGCTTATAGTATTGCGCACGACTTTGAAATCGTACTGAAGGGATGGATACTTATCGCCAGAAGCTAAGTGCCATAAGGTAATAGCAACTTTTAGACCGGGAACAGTGCCTTTCTGAATCGGGTGTCTATCTTTTGAATTCGAGGACTTACTCTGTTCAAAAGTTCATCAAACATTTTTTGGAGGCATCCTTAAAAAATTAAAGAATGACTGTTGATCCTCCATCCTTGATTCTTTCATAAGTCGGTCGTAATGCCCAAACTGGAGTCTTCATTAAACAGAAAGCCAAGGGCGCACCCAATAGGACCTCCGCTATCTAGTATGTCGTGTCCTTCTCCCTATTACTAAAAGTGTAGCTTGATCAGCCGAATTAAAGATTGCAGAAGTAGGTTTTGCTCATGTGTGTCCATGGTTGAACTACAGGTAGAAGTTATTGCATCTTTTTTTTTTTTTTTTATATCAACAGAATGATGAAGTGCAATTATCGTGTCTAGGACGTAGTAGTATCGTAGTTAGGGCGTACTAAGGACGGCAAGCGCGTTGTAGCAGCGTACTATTGTCTTCCTTGTGGTATAATAGTATCAACATCGTAGTAGAAGCGTAATAAAGACGTAGTGAAATCAGGATAATCCTAGTGAAATCGTAGTAAAGTCGCAGGATCGTGGTCCTAGTGTGATGGGGGTATTACTGACCATTGACTTCTGTTGAAAGTCTTTAAGATAAACGTTTTACTGCAAGTATGACTAAACAACATTTTTAAAGATTCATGACAATGAAGTCAAGGTCAGGTAAATCCGTTCAGACAGATATATGTATGTACACCTTACAATCATTTCATTCACCAAATATTGCTGACCTATAGCTGCGGCTTGTAGTATCTGAGAATCGGAGCTAATCACATTTCTTTAACCTTGATCACTGATCCATGAAATGAGGTCGAGGTCAGGTGAGGACATGTAGACGTCGCAAGGAACCCCTAATTCTATTACTCATAATAAGTGAGAAATTCCAGTCGCTGAACCATGAAAATGAGGTAAAGGACTAAGAAGAAGAAGAAACAGACAAGCAACAGTACACAATACACAACATAGAAAACAACATGTATAAGAAGAAGAAGAAGAAGAAGAAGAAGAAGAAGAAGAAGAAGAAGAAGAAGAAGGAGAAGAAGAAGAAGAAGAATTTAAAAAAAAACATTATGTATGTATATAATATAATATAAATGTTATTAAACAAAATGAGTCCAGCCGTTTGTTAATCAGTCTGATAAATTTGCACAAATGGTTCAGCATACTGATGTTTCTAGTATTCATTAAATCATGAAATTTCAATATGTTTGGCCTATTTCGATAATAAGGTTTCAAAAGATTTTCTGTTTCGTCATTAAATTTCGGACATTTTAAAATGTAGTGAAATTCATCACCAATATCTCCTGAATGTCAAAGTTTACAATATCGATTTTCTCTAGGTACATTATTCCACCTCCCAAATTCGATAGGAAGTTTATGACTGAGTAGCCTGAATCTTACAAAAAGTTATAATGTTTTTATCATCTAGGATTTTGAAATAGTTTTCCCTTTCAGCATTGTCTTTGAATAGACGATAATTAATTGCTTTTAGCGATTCTATGAAGATTGAGTGCCATTTTTTTTTTTTAAATTCAATTTGTTCAATAACACTAACTTTGACATTGTGCTATAACCATGTATTACTGACAAAGTAATGTGCATTCTAAACATATGACAATCCACAACTATATAGAATTAATTTGATATTATTAAGCCATGGAATATTTATCCCATACTTTTTAAATGCATAATTATACAAAATAACAGGAAGTTTTTCTTGCTTTCCTGACAGAAATTTCGACCAGTAATTTAAAACCCGCAACTTGATAATAATTTCTAAAGGATATCTACCAAGTTCTCCATAGATCATGAAATCTGGCGTTGATTTCTATACATTCGACAAAATTTTACAGAATTTAAAGTGAACCCTTTCTATAACAGAATTATTGCAGACTCCCCAAACTTCACAACCGTACATAAGAAAAGGGTTGTCTATTTTTTTCAAAAAGATCGAGTTGACATTCTATAGATAAATTATGTTTTCGACCTTTGCGGATAACATCGTTCATGGTGTGGATGACCTTTTCTGTTAGCGCCTTTTTTTTTTTTTTTTTTGCTTTCCTTTTGAAAAACTCCCAGTTCTAGAAAAAATAACACCAAGTTACGTAACCTCATTTACAATTTCTAAAGCAGTTTTATTATATTTGAATTCTATATTTGATATTGGTCTACCTTTTGAAAAAATGACAATTTTGCTTTTATTTACATTAAGCTTCAATTTCCAAAGTTCACAATAGCTATACAAAGAGTCAAGCTGTTTTTGTAAGTCATTTTTTTACTCCGCCAGTAGAGCTGTGTCATCTGCATACAAAATCAGAAACAACTTTAAATACTAGTCTAGCTCAATTTCTATATCATTGGACACTGTTTTTAACCCTTCTACATCTTTGTCTTGTAAAAAATGTTCAAGATAGTTTATATATAAAGAAAACAATATAGGTGAGAGACTTTCGCCTTGACGTACACCTACGTTACAAGTAAAATACTCTGAAAATGCACTGCCATTAAAAATTCTAGATTTAATGTTACTATACATATGTACAATTGTATCATACACTTTTCCACTGATAAAATTCTCCAGAAGTTTATGTCATAAACCAGATCGCCAGACTGTGTCAAAGGCTTTAGCGAAGTCTATAAAAGCACAGAAAAGTGTTTTCTTTTGAATCTTTAATAGTTCAAAAAGAATATATAAAACAAAAATACTATCTATGGTCGAATAGCCTTTTCTAAATCCTGATTGATTTTCATTCAACACAAAATAATTTTCCAAAAAAGTGGAAAGTCTTGAATTCAGAACTGAAGTAAATAGCTTTCCCATGCAGCTAAGAATTGTGATAGGTCTATAATTTTCTGGATTTATTGTATCACCTTTTCTTTATAGAAAGGAATGATATTACCAACTAGGCATGTTTCTGGAATTTTACCTGAATCGAAAACAATATTAAAAAACTGAACATAAATAGGCATAAAAATATGACATGTACTTTTAATATATTCGTTAATAATTTTGTCATCTCCACATGCTTTTCTATTTTTAAAATCTTGTATACAATTATATATTTCTTTTTCTGTTATAATACTATTTAAAATTTCATTGAACTGGTTTAGTACTTGTGAAAGCCACCAAAAACTGGGGGTGATCTCAGGTGCTTCGGAAGGGTAAGCAGATCCTACTCCACATGTGGCACAGCTGTCATATGAACAGTTCAGTTACATGTAGCAAACTATTGTTGATGACCATTGGTTAAAATCATAATATAACTTTTGTCTTATTAATGTGCTTGATCGTATTCTGCCTTTCCCTGGAAGGTTTATATATATATAGAATTGTGGAAACAAGAAATCAGCACTTCATTGTATATTGCAGATGTCTTCATAAAACTGAGGTAGCCTTCAGTTCAACCCACCAAAATCATGTTAAATGATTGGGGCATGTTTTAATTTGAATCACAAGGCATTAAAGAAGGAATCCCAGATGGAGAAATTCGAATACAAATAAAACACCATCAGCACATATTACAAGAAGACCAACAGAATGAGGAAAATCACATCAGATCACAACTTATTCAAAGATTTTAAATTGATAGCTGAAGCGAAAACTGATTGTTGCATTTCATTTATTTTGATAATAGGTGACAGACATAATAGTCATTGGTCTTCCTTGAGATTATCTCAAATATCTTTTAATGCTTTCGTTGATCTTTTCTGTAGATTCTGCATATCCTCTATTATTTTGATTTTCTTCAATCGATACAGCTCCAGTTTTTGCAAATTTATTTCTTCGAACATAAAATAATGGTCTTCTGCCTGTGAATTACTGTAATCTATTTTCAGAAAATAATTATACTACAATACTAAATAAAGTCCCATGGAAAGACAATCATGAATATACAAGATTGACTTTTTAAAAGTTTCATCCTATAATTAAAACCCTTTCAAATACTGCATGCTATAATAACATATAAATATCTTTATATTATTTTGTACTGTTGGGTTCTTGTCACAAACCAATTAACTGTTGTACAAATAACACATATACAAAAAAAGGTTTTCTTTATTTGTACTTGTACAAATGAATTCTCCAATTATCCTGCTTCAATCTTCAGTGAACATGGCGAATGTGAATGTTAGTAAAATTAGAGTACAGTTCATGTTTAGGACCTGTTTGTGGTCTGTGTTTGAGCCATGTCAATTTATGTAATGAAAAGCAACTGAAAAATGAGGAAGGAAATTCCATGATTAAATAATATATGTTAGTTGCTGGAAATGTATAAATAAAATACTGATTTTTTAAGTAACTTATTCTGTGCTATGAAATTTAAATATAAAATAGCTTTAATCAAACGTGTGTTCCGTTTTTACAGAAGTTGAGATTGTAAAATATATATAACCTAGTAAGTGATTCTTCTGTTTGAAATGATTTGTTGTCATTTCAGAGATTAACCAATAATGAACTAGATATTAAAGAAACCAGAGAACCAGCAAATCTTTTCACAAAATTCTTAAGTGAATATATTCTTCCTCCGCCTCATTTATAGACATTAACCTCGAGTTTGACAACCGCAGTCATCTCACTACCAGAATAATGACAAACTAGGGATTTCAATTTTAAAATAATAAATTGTCCTCCCTAAGCAGCAATATATCAACTTCAACCGGGTGTGGAGTATACATTGCTTAACTCATACGATATTCAAGAGCTTGCAGCTGCGACTCATACTTTGTAAAATGCATCGGTGTTTGAGCAAAATTAATGAGCCAGGGTTTTCTCAAGCAATGTCTCGTCCTTTTTCCCCAAAAATTCATCGAAAAGTACCAAGACCCAATAGATAAGTATTCAGTGTCTACTTCACAAATAATTATACACGATGGTGTTGTATTATAGATTCTAGATGCTTAAGTTGTGTATCTTTTTATTTACTAAACAGTTATCCTTTTATTTATCAGCGTGCTATTATGTTTCTTTTGGTCGTATGACTTTTGACGTGACTCGGTATTTATGGATCCCGCTATCGAATGTTTACTTTGGGCGTTTCTGGTGTAGGTGGGTCATGAGGTGCGATTCGGATGCATGAGGTTGTTACAGTATTGTTTCCAGTTGTTTACCATTGTATTTATATTTAACTCATTTTGTACTTTATCGAGAAAGTGTATACTATATACGGTATGAACTATAAACTGCAAAAACTTTTTATCAGCGTCAAAGTAAAGTTACTATCAATTACAAGAACGTTTTTGTTGGCGTCTTCGTTAGATTTATATGTATGTTTGTTTGAATTTTTTAGTCAGTTGTATTGTATATATGTGATGTATGATAACACAGTTTTAGCTGCTGGGTCCCAATTAGTGTCACATTAACCTATTACATATATGTCTGTTTGAGTTACTCACCCAATTTTGTCAATATAAGAGACCTATAAACAACTGTCATACAAGTGGGAGGTTTAGCTAGCTATAAAACCTGGTTATACCACACATTGTCTTTGGAAAATGCCTCTACCAAGTCAGGAATATGACAGTTGTTTTCCATTAGTTCCGTCGGTTGATTACGTTAGATTTTGTTAGTCTTTATGGACTTCTCCATTCAGAATTAACCTTGGAGTTCGGTATTTTTTTATACTTTTTCTTTACCTTTAGCCTTTCTGTCAACTGCTAAAAGTTTCCTGGTTGATTAGATTATCTCCCCTGGTGCTAATATTAAGGTAAAATTTGTTATCATTGGTTTCATTTAAGGTATTTTTCTGGTCTATACTTTTTCGTCATGTGACAATAATAACAGCTGTAAAGGTTTCTTTTAACCGAATTTGATTTATCAATGGTAACCTGTTTTTGGGCTTGGTATCTTTTAGATGGTTTTCTTTTATTGATTTTGAAGGCCAACATTAGTGTCATATTAAGTGCCTTATCAATGGTACTTTTTTTTTTTTTTTTTTTTGCTTAATATATGAACCATTGAAATTTATATAACGATAAGGAGATGTGATATGATTGCCAATCAGACAGCTATCCACAACAGTTCAAATGAAAGGGATGTAAGCAATAATAAACAACCGTACGGCCTTCGACAAGTAAAAAAACTGATACCGTATAGTCGGCTATAAAAGGCCCCGACATGAAAAATATGAAAAAATTTATTTTAGAAAACTAACGGCCTTATTTATAACAAAACAATTTTTATAAAAAATGGCAGACATGAACCAACGAAAACCACTGAACTACAGATCTCTGACTTGGGACAGGCACATAAAGAATGTGGCGGGGTTAAACATGTTTGTAAGCGCTCAACCCTATGCTAACCTGGGACAGTGGTGTTACAGCGTAAATAAGAAAAATCTATAAAAAATCATTTGAAAAGAGCTCAACTCATCAGATCGATCCAAAGCAGAAAAACATCTAAGAAAAGCACAGACCGTACGTGGCAGGGTATTTATACATCCCTAGATCTTAGAGTACTTGCAGTTACTGAATGCTAGTTCAAAGCCACGAATAACTATTAAAATTCATGTATTTAAGACTAAAACTAAAGTCTATGTTCATTTAATGGTCGTAGAATGTTTTTGTAGCCTTCACTTTCACGTACATTTTCTGGTGCTGATGTGTATGTTAGCCTGATAAAGCGTTTAATATCTTGAGCGATTCGTGTTTCTTTCTAATGCAAGCATCAAGTTGAGATCTGTACATCTCTTGTCTCGTTCTTATGGGCATATCACTTTGTCATGATAGATATAAGCTGGTTACAATGAATAAGATCGGAGTTTTCAATTTTGATACCACCCAAAGCAGTAAAAGCTTTACCTTGCATACAAGAAATCAGTTGGAGTGCTTTTGTGTTTTCTGACCAGTCAGTGTGACCATCACATTGGTTTGGTGTATTTTCATGTTTTTAGTTTCGACTACTTATTATACTTGTGTCTATCTTAATTTGGTCTATTGGTATTGGTATTAAATGTTGGTTTGGGGACACATTTCCTATTCTATGTTTTCTGGTCTTGCTCGAATTTACATGTTGTACTCAAGTGTCAATTTGTTACCCAAAACTGTTATTTATATCAATGTGTATGTACTGAGGAGATGTTTGAGTGATGTAATAACTATTCTGATATGGCAAAGTTGGAATTGTCTCTCTGTGTTCTCTTTGAGTGGGTTTTTTTATTCATGTCTATTCGTAGCTCCTCTGTGTTTTCCTCCAACACATTCATTTGTGTCTTTTTGGTAGTTTTCCATTTTGTTATTAATTTGCTGCCCAAAGATAAAAACGTCATGCAGATCTGATCCCATGTATATCTCAAGAGTTTACATCTATGTGATAATAGGTCAATCAACTCAAATTTAAATGCAAGGTTATTTATTATACTCCGTAATTTATATATTTGCAATCATCGTGTTAGTTTGTACAATAGCCTCAATTGAAGGTTGGAATTTTCTTAGATAACACCGCCGTTCACCAAATGTTAAAACTCAGAAATAAGGTTTAGATTTCCATTTGAAATTCTGATTGGTAAAACCTTGGTAGCAGGCCGAGTTCATATTCTCTTTTTAAACCACTGGTATTAATATAAAAAAAGGAGATGAGGTATGATTGCCAATGAGACAACTATCGACCAAACTTCAAATAAAGTGGATGTAAGCAATTATAGGCAACCGTACGGCCATCAACAATGAGAAAAAAACTCATCCGTATAGTCGGCTATAAAAGGTTCCGACTTGAAAAATTTGAAACAATTCAATTGAGAAAACTAACTGCCTAATTTATGACAAAACAATTAACGAAAAACAAATATGACAGACATGAACCAAAGACAACCACTGAACTCCATGGTTAAGGTTATCATCTTACAGGACGATTGCATGGTATAAATATGCAGTCACTGGTATTATTCTGTATAACGACTTTGTTAGCAGACGATCAGAATATTCAAGAAAAATAAGAAAGATTTGTTAAGTTTTCATAATTACTCATCAGTATTATCAATTTAATATTACAATATGTAAACTACAAAACCCTACTATACGGAGACTGAATAATACAGAGTCCCATCTTATCTGATGTTTTTTTTTTTTTTTTCAGGGCGTAGTAAAAATATACTTTACGGACATGGTATATTATTATTTGCGTGTGAACTGGGTCAATGTCACCAGTAATGTATTTTAAAATACATGCAAATAAGTTGCTGGGACGTATCATATATAACTCTGGGTTACGATATAACTTGAAACGACCGTGTCTGGAGTAAATAAAGTATTCAGGTTAGGTTAAGTTAGGTTAAAGCCATGGTAGCGGCTCAATAGTCTAAACGCACACCCAAGAAATCAGTTTTACCAACATCAATTGGACTCTAAGCAAAACCATTGGTCCTAATCTCTGGAAATCGGAGCGTAACCATTGGTCCAATCGCGGATCAGTCGTTCGCCTCGTTTACCGACATTGGTGCACTGCAGAAAACTCTGTTCTTACCTAAACATCCGAAAAGGAAAATGATAACAATATGATTTACACAAAAGTTATGCAATAGTGAGAACAGTATTTTCATTTACAATATCTACACGTACGAGTCTGCAAAGCCGGTACACGACTAACACGAATAAGAAACTAAGCAGGTACCTTTAAATAAATAATCTTGCATACATACAAAAGTCCTAACATCCCCATCCTTCAAAAATTACTACTTAGTATGGATTCTCCTTTGGGGTTCGACGTCAAGGATCTAGTATACTCTCTAGATCAACCGATTGCTATATTGATTTTTTTTACAGAGGTCTATTGGTTTGTCAATAACAATAGTAGGTTGGCGAGTAGGTTCAGGCGGTGACACTGGTTGAAGGGGTTCTGGTAATGACATTGATTCTTGTACTGACTCTTGTTAAGCAACCAACAATCAATCAATCGTATGAAATGTATCTGCAAACTAAAGTTTTTGTAAATTATAGATAATGTTTTAGACCTTTTGTACAATGTTACTCTTTTGATGAGAAGTGTCTGTCGCACAGTTGTCACATATTACAGACATAAAAATCTAACCAGAAAAAATATTCGCAAGTCATTACCATTTCAGTATAACTTACGACCATATTTTGATTGTTAGTTTTTTGTGAAAAGATGATGGATGGGTGCTGAACGTCCAGCGGCAAATTAATATGCATATTCAGGACGAGAACATGTTAATGTAATATGAATATTAATCCTGCTTTGTACTAGACAGACACGCTGAGCCGGATTTTTAATGTGCTAGTTCACACGGTAACAATCCGCAAGAAGACATGTCACCTTACCCGGACAAATTATTCTGACTCCCGAGCTGACCAGTCTTTGCTCTTACTACTTAATGCCACGTGCTTAGCGGAGAAGCAACAAATAACAATTTTGAAGTCTTTGGTTTGACCCGGTTGGGGTTCGAGCCCACGCTACCACGAGACCACCGAGGCGTTTTTTTTTTTTTTTTTTTTTTTTTGTGAAAAGAACCCAAGACGTATTTCGCATACATATAATAATGCTTTTGTAATGTTAAGATACTTGAGAATTGAGATTTGTTTTGGTAAACGGGAGATAATTCAATTTGAACGATGTCCTGCTGAGGGTAAATTCAGTAACTAAATATACGTCATTAAGGACCGCTCATGTAGGGGAGAGCTTTCTGTATACTAGTACAACTGAATTCGTGTGCTCCACTGATTGGTAAATATAATTGTGTGTGAAATACCTGAACGTATAAGATGCATGTTGATTTATATTTACGAATGATGTCCTTGTACCGATGATAAAATTTAGTATATGTTTTGACTAGTTTGTGATATCGAAAACCCTGGTGTAATAATTTTACAGCAATACATAGATGTCTTTCGTGAATACTTCTGATTTCTAAAGGTAAACGAGGTATAAATTTAATTCAAGAAATAGGTTTGCATTGAAATCAATAGGAGATTTTTAATGAATTAACCGCCCTATATGCCTGATTCTTATGTAAATTATACTTTATGTATAAGTTAAAGTCATATGTTACTTTAAATTATAAAGAAAAGATTAATATGTTTTATATACTCGAATGTCTAAGTTTTACTATAAAACGCGTGTACCTTTCTTATAAAAGATAATCCTTTATTATTTCAAGATCTTAAAAAATGTACTGTAATTTAATTATTGTCTTATCGTAGTCTAAATCGCCGACAGCTTTTCCATATGCAGTGACCTTAACCATGACACCTTTCGTTAGAAATTCAACAATCGCTGTCAAATTACAAAATATTGTCTGAAATTAAGACGAAACTTAAACCATTTTTAGAAATCTAGCTATAGAAAGTCAAAATAACTAAAATTATCTCTTTTGTAATCCTGCAACAATATCTTGAGACTTTGTCTATAGTTGAACATTTCACTATCAATGTTAGTAACTGATCTTTCAAGTCGATCTAAAAGTTCCAATGGCAGCAAACTGTAGGACTCTAGAAATGCCTCCTCTTTCTGACTTCTGACTTTAAAATTGTATTTGATCGAATTTGATGATTTTAGAACAAGGTCTTTGTACATATTAACATTGAAATCTTCCGGAAGTGACAAAAGGGGAAGTTGTGGTTTTGTCAATAACTCCTCTCATTTGAAATCCTCGCCAAGTTCTCAAACAAGCTTCATAGAAAGATATACATTTTCAATGTCATATCTCCGTTCAAACATGAACGCAATTCTAGAGATAACATCCGAAGATAAATGTTCTTTGTCCATTCGGAAATTGAAACCATCGATATGGAGATCTTTCCTATTTATAAGATGTTTGATAGTATGTTTAAAATCCTGCATTATTGTCTCAAGTTTCCATACATAATCGTAACGGATCAAACAAGGTTTACAGTGTGTGTGCATTGGCGTAAAGTGTGGTTCCTCCATGTTCTTTTCTCGACTAGCAACATGGACGACATACTGCATAAATTCTAAGAACGTAACATTGTGTCCACATGATTGTTCCTTCACTGACGAATTAGGTCTAAATTGTTTTATAATATACCTGCCTCTCTTTTTCCAAAATATTGGACTGGGAAAAAAACTTATCTATGTATCCAGATAAGAGTCTTTCGAAAGGATCTCGTACTATCATTATCCTTGTGAAGTTATCTCCCTTGTGTTGTTGATTTAAGTCTTTGTCCGTACTGCCATGCTTCGATTGGTGGTGAAGTGTTGTGTTTCTTTCCAGTGTGTATTTATGAAATTGTTTAAAGAAACTTTTCATAAATGATGAACCAACTTTTCTATCCAACAGTATTTTACACGCAATATTTTGTCAACTAGAGGTTTGTGTACAAGCTTTCTGTTGGAATATATATTTGGATGATATTTACAAAACTGTTTTAAATGGGATATCCGATCTTGAAGCGAAGAGTTGTATGGTGAATCGTCAGGGTTCTAAATAAAATGAAAACAAAATCGTTATTTTTTCAAGTTACTTTTCTTTAGAAAAAAAAAAACAACAGAAAAAAACACATTTTAATTGTCATTCACTATCGGAGATAGGACGAACTTTAAAACAAAGTGTCTGAATAGGAAACGATATTTTACAATACCTTTTCCAAATATTCAACTTTTATTTTTGAACCATACTGTTTAATAAATTGGTGTTTAGCTTAACGTCCAGTGACAAATATAAGAGAAGTCCAAGGATGACAATAGTTCTTTGTCATTCATCGGGATTGAAAAATGTATGCTAGAACTTACTTTTCTTCTGTGTATGATGAAAGTCTTCCAACAACAGAATATATTCGTAAATAGAAGCCGATTGCAGTGTTGTTGTTGTTTTTTTTTTTTGTATCATACTATTCTATTTCAACGTATCCATTACGTATATATTCATTGTTTTCTGTTATTTTTGTTGATAATTTATGTAAATGGAGTAATACAAGGATAATTGTGTTTAATCGTGGCTCCTTTGATTAGTAAAAAAGTTACACAAATGTCGTATTATGAACTTTTGTATTCTGAGGCTATTTACATGCATCACAGGTAATAGGGTTAAAGATGCCATCGTATACCAAAAGCTAGCTTTCGTCGACAAAATTTGGCAGAGAATCCTAGGTAAACGTTAATGATTTAAATTTTGACATGCGCTGTGTTTTAATGAGACTACAAGTTTTGCCTAACTGTAACAATTTTTACCTCATCCAACAGTGTTGCTGAAGAAGAACCTTTTGGAAACATTGGTTTTCCTGGAGAAAAAAGTCAAATTAGTCATATCGGTATTTAAGTAAAGGGATGGATTGCAAACGATTTTGCCTTGTGGTATAGTGTTGTTCAAATGATTGTTTCTAAATTTCAGTAATCTGTTATTCGTACATTTAGTTCCCGAAAAAAAAATGCGCCAAACTTTCATAAATGGCCGTAAAGTGTAAGAATATACAAGTATTCCATTAGAAATTAAAATATTGATGAAAAACATTACACGATAAAGCATGCTTACATGAAACATTCTACTAAATTTCGTGAAGATCTGATTTAATGATATTAGCGGACGGACATTGGTCAGCCAGTATACTTATCCATCGAAACAGGGGTATAATTAGAAGTCACTGTAAGAATATTATAATATTAGTTCACTATACGATAGATCGTCCAAGAAAAGAAATGGATGAATATGAATAATAAATTAAGATTAAGACAGCAACTTAACGAAACACGCAAACAAATTAAGAGACATCTAGAAGAGAGAAGGAAGATAAAAAAGAACTCATCAGTCATTGACAAACTAACAACGCCACGACAAAAAAGTAAACGACCTAAAGACAAACAACAGTATACAAAACACAACATAGAAAACTAAAGACTGAGCAACACGAACCCCACCAAAAACCGGGGTTTATCTTAGGTAATTAATATCTCCGATGGGTCTCTTGTAATGTCCAATAATTAAATCAAGTTAACTATATATTTATGTATATGCTTCTACAGTTATGAACACTGTTGTCTAACATCCTGTCGATACTTCTATTTTGGATTGCAAATGGTCATGCATTTCACGGACTTTTTATGACGTCTTCATACTAAATCCGTGGTGTACTGATTGATATTTTAGTTTAAACAAACACGAGTTATTAATTGTATTTGGCTTCAAATTGGATTTCATTATCTGCGAGTACTCTTAGGTTGATTCTTTGTCTTTGTATTTGCTGTGTTTGTGCCGATTGGATGAGTCAAGCCCTGTCCAGTTTGTTTTGTATACTTAGTCTAGTAGTTTGTTTTTATGATGTGTTGTTACACCACTGTTCTAGGTTACGAAGAGGGCTGAGAGTTCGCAACCATTTTAAATCCGCTACATTATCCTTGATCATGTCTCAAGTGAGGAGCATGTAAATCATGGCTGTCTTATTTTATCATAGATTCTTCATGTTGTTAGTTGTCTCGTTTGAAATATTACACATTTTGTCAAGACACAGCTTTTTTAGGATTACTATACTGTATGGGTTTTGCTCATTGTTGAAGGACCTATGATAAACTATGGTTGCATTCGTCCACAGCCATTGTATCTGACAATCATAACACATCTCATTATTTTGTCTCATTTTGAGCAGAATCTGCTTGCCCTTTGGAGCACCTGAATTCGTCTCCTAAGTGGGCTCGTGAAGCTCAGTATAGATTTCTAGGCTGTGGTTTGTAGACTGTCGTTTGTCTTCATGCAGTTTTTCATTTATGCTATGGCGTTGTCAGTTTGTCTTCGACCTAGATTTGGTATCTTCTGCCTCTCTTTTTCATTAAGTGCGTCAGTATTGATATTTTTATATACCTTAATATATATGCATCCTTGACCCAAAGTTTACATGTAAAACCTATGTTCTTTTACTCAAGCACTGAATGCGTTTTGGGGATTTACTATCTTGATAAATGGGGGAAAAAATGTATTTCAATTACGGTGCCGAAGGTTGTGTGTGTCTTTTGTTTTTTTTTGTTTTTTTTTTAATCAATTAATTTAAACTTCCTGTGTTTAAAACTTGTTGTACTTCGTTTTTAGAACGAAATAGGCTATAATGTTCATGATGTATATACATGCATAGTTTTTTATGTTTTTTTTAAGTCACAATCCTTAATCTGTAATTCTTAAAGAAAGAACTCGTATTACTGATTCAATAGTAAATCAATGTGAAAACATTTGGGAGAAAAAACTTTCAAAAGCTATCCCTTCTGTAGGAAATATGTTTACAATTATAAAACCTACGGTCTGATATCGCAGTCTCGGGATGGTACATGTACCAAGGCCGATATTGAAAATGTCAAGTTTTAATTAAAGACATTTTCCATATCTGTCCTGCTATAATCCCCGAGTTCTTGATATTTGCCAGGAGCCTATAATCCCGAGAGCAGATACCAATCGAATGACAATGACGGGGCAAATATATTGAAAAAGATATGTATCAATCTATGTATCACTTATTTTTATACAACCATTTAACGATAAAAAAAATCAAAATATGTAATTGATTTAAATTGCTTTGATTTTTTTAGCAGGGTGAAAAGTCATGCTATTCTGCCCAGTGATGAAATAATCTTGCACGTGAAAAAATAACATTTGGCAGATTTTGTAAGAACAAATGTATGACAAATCCAAAACTATATCAATAACGTTATCTAATATGTGATAAGGTTATTTATTTAAAGAAGTTTGAAAATATATACCCACGTAGAAGAATATTCGGAAACGAGCAATTTAAATACTAATATTTGGCTCGTAAATTTGACCTTAAATAACTGAGTTTAAATTAGTCGTTTACCTTAGGTCTAACAAAATTATGTAACTGTTATGTCAATTTTTTTACCTTGGAAATCATTTCGATACAGAATAAACGAACAAATAATGAAGCAGGCAATTGTAATTCCAACTATTTTTTCCTTCATCCGGTCAACACAACCGGCGGACATTTTATTGAAAAGAAAGAATTTTATAACCTTAAAGTTATATAGTTGAAGAATATCCAATTATAAAATATAGATAAAATCAGACATTTAAGTATTTAACATGTTTGATATCCAACACCTATAATTTTATTATTGTCGTGATGTTTTATTACCCAGGCCTTTCAAGGATCAATTATTAATAATATGCATTGTTGAACCCTATTTCACGGTGTCTAAACTAGACCGGCAAAAGATGCCAGTACGGTGACGGACTTACAAACTGATCAAAATTAAGATTTTTGTTTACACATTTTTTTATTTGTATGAAATTGTAGAGTTTAAATACATATATTACTAGTTTCGATTGTGAGATGTAATATTTTCTACAACCGTTCTAGATTAAATAAAAGATATTTAAAAATCGCACTGCAAAAGGATGAATAAAGTGATTCTTATCTTGAATTTGTTTATATAGCACAGACTATGTTCAAGAATAAAAGTACGGAAAGAAAGAAATTTACATGAAGATTGCAAGATTAGTCACTTCTTGCACCTCAACATTTGTATTTCTGTGCACAGAACGAAAGGAAAATGATCCGATCACATTTATTGATCTTTTTGTTTTTGTGAAAGTTGATGTGTAACGTTTAATTTATTATTTAAGGACAGAAAGGTCAGGCAAATAAAGTTTGGCTAAACATTCTGAAATATGTTTTGTATGAAAGCTGGCTACATGTTAATATCGTATAACGCATATTTCAAATGAAAATTACACTTAATAAATTTGGTGTGTCCAAAGCGTCTTTCTTGATTTACCTACTTCGGGAACGCTCACACTTAAAAATTTGAAATCAAAGGGTGTATAGATACTTGAAAACTTGAGAAGCGAGCTTTATGACCAAGGCAATATTTGTCCTTATCCAATATATACACTTATTTTCCAGTGGCAGTAAAAATTTCACCAACCGTCATCCCGGATGGTCTCTATTACAGAACCTACCTATTGTATTTATTGTTTATTTGTTCTCGTCCTTAACATGCATGAAATATTTGCCATTGGACGTTAAGCAACCGATGATCATAACTTTAGAACGCTTAATGATTGTCACTCACTGTCCAAATTTTAACTCTGTCTGCTAATTTTGATTCTAATCATTGTGTATATGTTTCATAAAATTTGCATGAGGCAAACTTAAGATAAACGGCGCGGAAACGAAAATGGGATGGATGGATGGAAAGACGGACAGGCGGTCAAGGGTAACACTTAGTGCCCCCGTTTCTTACGGCGGAGGCATAAACAAAATTAATACTATAATTATTTGATTTACACTAAGAGGCTGTCAGACTGACAGCAAACCGGATTTTTCTGCATGAAAATGATATTTGCGAATCTTGAAAATCGAACTTTATTTCATTTAGACACAGGAAACAACATATCTAAGTTTGAAGATATTTCGGAAAAGCAGCGTTTTCAAGTTATTGCACTCGTACCGTTTGGCAGCCCTCCCCTTTCGGCCGTACTTCACCAAATCAATAACCGATATTTTCCTTTGAAAATCCGGTTAAAAATGAAAAAAAAAATCCGTTTTCTCCTGAATATTGAAAGATGAAAACAAATTTACTGGGTATCAAATTCTCTATCCACCCTTATACCAATTAGACAATAAATATGAAATTTAAACGGACTGTATTTTATTTAAATAATAAACTAATGTTTCTATACAACTTTGGATATTTGCATAGAAATCAATGCCAACAAACTATTAAATATTTCAAACTAAAATTTTAGAATGTTGGCATAGACCGAATTTATCGTTTGTTTAAACCATGTATGATCTATAAACAGACTCTAAATAAAATTGAGAATGGAAATGGGGAATGTGTCAAAGAGACAACAACCCGACCACAGAACAAACAACAACAGAAGGTCACCAATAGGTCTTTAATGCAGCGAGAAATTCCCGCACCCGGAGGCGTCCTTAAGCTGGCCCCTAAATAAATATATATACTAGTTCAGTGATAATGGACGTCATACTAAACTCCAAATTATACACAAGAAACTAAAAGTAAAAATAATACAAGACTAACAAAGGCCAGAGGCTCCTGACTTGGGACAGGCGCAAAATGCGGCGGGGTTAAACATGTTTATGAGATCTCAACCCTTCCCTATACCTCTAGCCAATGTAGAAAAGTAAACGCATAACAATACGCACATTAAAAGTCAGTTAAAGAGAAGTCCGAGTCCGATGTCAGAAAATGTAACAAAAGAAAACAAACAAAATGACAATAATACATAAATAACAACAGACTACTAGCAGTTAACTGACATGCCAGCTCCAGACCTCAATTAAACTGATTGAAAGATTATGTCTTCATCATATGAATATCAGGCACAATCCCTCTCGTTAGGGTTTAGTATCATACCATCATAAAATATATGAGAAGAGCATAACCCGTGTCATGCCAACAACTGGTTTTAAATAAATGTGTTTAGTTCCGATGCAAAGACCCTATAAGTGAATCAATATTAAAGCCAAAATATGCAATCTTTAATGACCTGACAACAGTATCGTAACTATATCCCTTCTTAATAAGTCTATTTAAAGGTTTTGTTAGCTTCTGAGGTGAATACTGACATTTTGTGCTTTATAAAGAATATTACCATAAAAGATTGGATGTGAAATACCTGAACGTATAAGAAGTCTGCATGTTGAGCTATATTTACGAATGATGTCCTTGTACCGATGATAAAATTTAGTAAATGTTTTGACTAGTTTGTGATATCGAAAACCCTGGTGTAATAATTTTTCAGTAATACATAAATTTCTTTCGTTAAAATCTGAAACGTTGTTACAAACACGAGCGAATCGTACAAGTTGAGATATATAACACCGTAAGATGGTGACAAGGAACGTCACCATCTAAAATGGATAATTAACGATAGGAAATGAAAATCATCTCTTTTATCATAAATTTTTGTATTAAGCTTTCCGTTTATGATATAGATATCAAGATCGAGGAAAGGGCAGTGGTCATTGTTAGTATTAGCTTTATTTAAAGTAAGTTCAACAGGATAAATTTCTTTAGTATACATACTGAAGTCGTCATTATTGAGAGCCAATATATCATCCAAATATCTAAAAGTATTATTAAATTTTTGTATCAGATGTTGTTTCGATGGGTCCTAAAGTACATTAAATACTAAAAAATTTAAATTTGACATATTATTACAATGACACAATGACACAATAACCTATGCATTATCTGCTGCTTTTAATGCAAACTAATAAAATATTATGAAATTTGACTAAAATCAAATAAAAATACTAAAACATATATATTTATTCAGTACATAGTTATAAAAGAGGGATTTAATGTAAAATTAATCATAAAATAATGAGCTTGTTGATGATTGAAAATTAAAAAAAAAAAATAGACGGCGTTATTTACCTGAATAAAATCAGTCGTAATTTCTGTCGATATCCGGTGGTTTCATTTACAACAACTGAAGGGCATAGTTTTCGCTACTCTACATCTAAGATTATTTGGTCTACCGGCGTGTGCCGAATGACAGTTATGGTGTTACCTGCTACCATAAGGTTACAATTATGTAATTTTTTTATAAGAAATTTTCAAACAACCGATATAAGGTAAAATCGCCACCCTGTAAGCACTGCATACACAACATAGTCTAACTAGTCTAACTCGTCAAGGAATCTAAAACATTAATTATTCGCAAGAGAGGTTTATAGTAACACGAGTATAACCTTTCAACTCGGGGAAAGTCGGAACTTTTCTTTTTTCGTCCCCCCTCCCCTAAAACGTGCTAGAAGAACTAAAATATGCTATTTTAAAAAAGCAGATGCGTGTTTTGTGTTCCTGGTTTAATAATAATTACTTTTTATTATTGCAGTAGACCAGTTTATGTTCATATTTGCGGTAACAAACTACTCGACACAATTCTAAACGACACAAAATGCAGTAGACAAGTCTTACAAGATAGTACTACAATAAGCATTTCCTTTTGGTCTATTCGGCTCTCTGATATAAGTTTTATATATTCGGAAAATTAACACTATAGAGCTTGTGTTAAATTGTATTATTCAATCCGAATCACATTAAAGTTTTCGAATCTTATCTTATTTTCGAAATTTCAAATCATTATAGTAACTGTTGTTTTATTGTGTTATTTTCTATTATCGTTTTATTTCAATGAAAAAATGTATTTCAAGCATTCAAAAATAGCGTCCAATTTCTTATCCAAAAGAGAAAAGTCAAAATTGAAAAATGAAAAAAAAGAGCAAGCAGGACGAACCATTTCCTTGACTGATTCTACCAAGAAAATCATTCTAACTTATACATTGTACACTATTAGGTAAAACGACTTATTAAATATATAATTCATGACATCAAATCAAACAGACCTGTGCAAAACTCCTAAGTTTTATTTATAACACAATACAATATTTACCATAATTGCAGAAATGTTGTACTTTATAACGATTTTTTATCCGTTGTTAATTCTTCTCCATGGAACTTTTACAGTTATGGTAAACCTTCATACAATTTGTATGATGTTATGAATTAAGTTTGAGTCAATTCAGCGGTCATAAACTTGGCATGTATAAATGTCCCTTTTAAAGCGGTTAGAAAAGACTAGAGACAATAGTGTTTGGAAAAGATGGTAGCAAATGTATGGTCCGTGCATGTGGGTTGGAGCTTTTTTTTTTATCATAAAATGTCCCATCAGATTTCATATCAGTTTTATACTAGAAATGTGATTCGGCACTGATATGTAACGTGCATTAATCTACCATAAAATTGATGCGTTAGTGCCGACAAAAAGACCATTTTTAAATTGAAATGTTACAGTTTAAAAAGGATTGCTAATTATTTGATGCATATATTTCATTATACATGTTCATGTAAAAAAACTGTATTGAAAATATGTTTTTAATGTAAATTTTTGAAGAAGCTGCAAGTTATTCTTCGGGTTTTGTGAGATTCTTTTTCGAGAGGGTATACTGACCTAGGTACGGGAATTTTGTTTTTGAAGTCCCATCCGCATCCGTTCGTTGTAGGATATTTCATGCTTTTAGGTGATAATGAAAATGAATATGAAATGATGAAATAATATTATACAAGACGAACTTAAATCACTTCAAAAACATATGCAATCCTAACTCAAAAATAATAAAAACACAATTTTTCACAAACTGTAGCTTTAAAATAGCCCCGTGCAATATATTTTTTTAAAGCATCATTAACTATATATATATACAAGTCTAAATTGAAAACAATATATATATACAAGTCTAAATTGAAAACAACGTTCAAACCTATGATTGCGTTGGATAAAACCGCAATTTTATACGTGTGCATGCAAAACAAATTTCTTGTTAGAGGGTCTAAATACAGCACAAACAACATTTTCCAAAAGACCAAAAAGTGAAAAAGTATATTTTAACAAAACGCATTTGACTAACAGGTCGAACAACAAATGTTCTTAAACCCTGCTGACTGCCATTAGCGATTGCCAAATAAACGGATCACAAGGTGTAATAAATGAATCTTCACTATAGATTTAATACCAAACAGAAAACAATAAACTTGCGGCAAAGATGGTATACCACAAACAAAAGATGCAAAGGTTTTGTACACCATATCTGGATTTCGACAATTGATGTCTCTTCAGTGATGTTAGGAATCGAAGCGGTATTTGGAAAGCCATACAATTTACCTCAATTTAGAATAGACTCTTGAATTTTGAGGAGTCGAAATAGGATGAACGGATTATATAAACCCGAAGGCAAATATAATACAAGCCCAAACGAAAAATATAAAGTCTAAATTGAAAACAACGTTCAAACCTATGATTGCGTTGGATAAAACCGCAATTTTATACGTGTGCATGCAAAACAAATTTCTTGTTAGAGGGTCTAAATACAGCACAAACAACATTTTCCAAAAGACCGAAAAAGTGAAAAGGTATATTTTAACAAAACGCATTTGACTAACAGGTCGAACAATAAATGTTCTTAAACGCTGCTGACTACCATTGGCGATTGCCAAATAAACGGATCACCGATGTAATAAATGGATCTTAATTATAAATTTAATACTAAACAGAAAACAATAAACTTGCGGAAAAGATGGTATACCGCACACAAAAGGTGCAAAGGTTTTTGTACACCAAATCCGGATTTTCTTCAAGTGTTCATTGTAAAGACGTTATATTTTGATTAAAAGATTTGCAAGCATTCATTCATTGTCTGTTGATTTGTAATCGTTGAGAAACTACGAAATATACGATCACGACGACCTTCCCGGAACCTTGCGATATATCATCTGCATAATTATAACGATACAATGTGCTTAAGCGATATATTACATCATTTTTACCTGATCATACATTTGCTAGATAGTTTTTGATTAAAGTCTCAAAATGTGGTACATTGTACTTCGTTTTCAGCAGTATTTTAATCGAATACTTCTCAAGAAAGCTTTATACTTTATATGAACAGGGCTTATCGTGTGTACTGGAAGAAAACGAAAGTTTGTCTACCGTAAATGTATATCTCCCATAATCATGTGCCAAAAGATATTTTGCTGTTCCCTTTCTTATATATTTATCTGTTTACAGTTTAAAGGAATTTTTCGCACATGCCTGACACGAGAATAGAATGGATTTATGTTAAATATCACGAAAACAAAGTTTTCTGTGCCATTTTGACAAATTATGGCGTTTTGTGTTCTTAATATGACATCATATAACGTACTTTTTGCTAAAACAACTTTTTTTTTTCATTTCTATTGCATAACAATAAACATTTCAGTGGGTAACAATAAACTCACCAAGAACTTATTTTTGTTGTAAAAATGTGGCTGATATTGGCTCTCAAAGCACTACTCCTTTGCATATATCAGTTATTTAACGTTTGTATTCGGTTTTGACTTTTAAATGTTTAGGCGTCTAGAATCATTGAAAAGACATAAGTTATAAAAGGTCGCATCTTCTGCATTGACATGGGTATACATACTTACCTAGCGTGCATCGATAATTCTTCTGCATTTACGCTGAGGACCATTAAGTAGGGAAAATGTCGTTTCAGTTGTTTTCCATTAAAAAAATGAACACTCAAATATTAAAACAAACGTTGAAGGGCTTATAAAACCAAGAAAGATGCAAAAAAGTAAAGTAAATCAGGACAAGAATCAAAGTTTGGCATTAGTAAGCGATTTTCTATATGTAAAATCGTTTTCAATAGTAAAAGCTTATCAAAAGCATACACTTTTATATATATATGCATATGTACACCCTAATAAAACATTAAACTTTAAAGTTTTTTTTTTGCTTTTTGTAACAGTATTCATTGTTTATTTGAGTAGCATGATATATATCCACTTTAGCAAGAGGCTTGGTTATGTAAATCAGAGACAAAAAAAATGTGTTTCAACTTTATTTAAAAGTTCAGAATTTTGTTGAAGTAAAATTTGTTTTATTTAATTTTTTACTTCTTTGCAACAATACAAATATTTTTCACAGTTTCCATTCTAAAACAACCTTTTTAAAGATTATTTGAAAGAAAAAAACATTACTAAATAATGCCTCCTTTTATAAGATGTATGGTCAGGCCAAATAAAAAAAAATGTAGTTCCTGGATTCTTTTTAAATGTACATTACAACATTGAAGTAGCCTCAATATTGGTTGATGAGGAGTATAAGTATTGGGGTATAAGCGTGATCCGGGATTGGCTGATGTTTTTTGTAAGGATGACACGTGAGAGTCAAATTATTTTGCATGAAAACGGGAAACGAAGTCAGACGGGACACCTGAAATTAAAAGCGCTATTATTACAATGATAAGGGGTCCGGGATGAGACCCCCTACAAATATAGATTAAGAATTTGACAGAGAAATTACTTGTCCCTGACAGCCAAACAGCCTTGCCTCAGAAGTATGTATTCTGGACCACCTGTTCTGGACTTAAATAAACGAAAATCACTTTAATATACGTTTAATTCTATTTTGTTGGCTCATTATTGAATGAACACCATAACTTCTTCATATATGTCTCGCCTTGATGGAGTCAAAAAGCAAACATAGGTACAAAATGTATGCTGTTTACGGGGCGGCTCAACAATGTTTGTGATTAGGTCAGTTTATGGGGCTAGTGGTAGGTCAGTGATATTTGGTATGCTATTTCATTAGCATTGGCACGTCTCATTTCTATGGAGATTGTTTGGCCCGCCCAATCAGCCATGGTCTATTGACTTTGAAACGTTTGCTTAGTTTACATGTGTTAGTTTGTTATTAGGTCAGTTTATGGGGAACCATTAGTGGTAGGTTAAGGATATTTGGTATGCATATGTGCACAAAATTTATAAGAATTGGCAAATCTCATTTCCAGGAGATTGTTTGACCCTTTACCTTCAGTAATGGTTCATTGACTTTCAATATTTTTCATTACTTGCAAATTAAAGTATAATTGCTATTTCAATTTTAAGATTTGCATTTACCATCATAATAACAAAAGGCGAGACATTATATATTATGACATATCTCTGTGTGAACACTTTATTATTAAAGATGAATTACATTATGCACTTAAATGTCAATCATGGTTAATTTTTCTGACAGAATTACTCTGCAATTTAATTTCAGGCTTCAAATAGTGAATACTGATTCATATGAGACATGTAAGAGGAAGAAGTGATTTGTTCTGGAATGTTCAACTTTATACTTGGGAACTATTTGCAAAGTACTGTCATAATTCACACGAGAAGCCAAGATCAACTCGACTTGCCATTGGGAACTATATGTAAAGTGTTGTAACTTAAGAATCCACATTGAAAACCAAGATCAACAATACTTAGAACTACATGTATAATCATTCAAAGTACTGTCAGAATCCACAGGAGAACCCAAGATCATCCATACTTGGTGACTATATACAATGTGCTGTCAGAATCCACAATAGAAGCCGTTATCAACTACATGTAATTGGGAACTATATGCAAATTGCTGTCAAAATCCACATAAAAATCTAAGATAAAAGGATCAGTTTATCTACATGTCCCATTGATGAACACAGAATATTGGGTCATTTAAAGAACACTGAAGAAGAATTAAAAAAATATATTGATATAAAAATAGTGAAAATATGGATCTGATCAGTTAATGATTGTACATGCATACATGTCAATTTTGGAATACACAAAGTAAAGTAATGTTTAATATCTTTGATCTAATAAACATTTGAAGAAAAATTAAAATGTTGCAAAAATGAATCAAATATTTTTTAGAGCTGTCAGATTTAATTTATTTTTTCTGCCTGTATAATGAATTTTGCTGCAAACAAGGTACATGACATGCGTGAAACTACCATATACATGCCTTTGTCTTAAAAATTAAGCTAATGGGATTTATATATTTTGAAAATCATAATATCAGGTGGCAGTTGTGGTAAATGTCAAGCCTTTCCTTCATCTTTTATCTCATCCACCACCTAACCCAAATGGCCATTTGAAATATTTACATCATTTGGCATTTGTTGTTCATCCATATGCTAATCAGTAGCGATTTCATAAGTCTTTTCTGGATAAAGAGAAATTTGGAATATCATGAATATAGTTTAGTGATACAGTAACCAAACAAAACAATCAAATGAATTATATATTGTCTGGAAAAACTGACACAATTAGGAATGGTGATTATAGGGCAGTAGGGTTAACCTGTAAAATTGTGTCTCACCAGAATATAGCTGACAACCTCATCATCTATCACCATCATCCAGATAACTAAAATCAGGCAAATATTGTTTTGTAAAATTAGATATGAACTCCAATTAATAGGGATTGCAACAATGATTTCCGTAAATGATGTTTAAAAAAGAATTATAACCCTACCCTAATTATGGCCATATAAACATAAAATTAAACTTGCAAATATTTCTAAGAGTAGAAATGGAAAAATCCTGTCTGCACAATTTTTATCTCAACATTTGAATTATGTCTGACCAATCACCTGAATGTCATCAACAATGGACTTTAACATTACTTGAATTCTAAATTTTGTTACCTTAAAAATCCTACATGTATAAAGATTGCAGGAGAAATATGGAGTAAACAAAACAACAACTCAACAACATTTTGTCCTGCCTGCGATGAAAGTGGCAGAATGCGGGCAGAATGCAAGATATAGGGATTACAATCGGGCGTCGGTTTAAACATTTTGTACAAAGCTTTATATTTCAGAAGGTAGAAGACCTGAAGCTTCATAACTTGTATTCAGATGCCTTATGCAACTGCTACATATATAATGGGATACTTATATTACATGTATGATTGATTGATTTTGGTTGCTTAACGTCCAGTAGCAAATATTTCATGCATGTTCAGGACGAGTATATTACATGTCGTATATGGGTCCCTTGCAAGGTCTACATGTCCTTCAGACTGGTTTGATCTTATCTCAACCTCATTTCATGGATTAGTGATCAAGGTTGAAGTTACCTGATTAGCTTTGTTTCTCAGATAGCAGTAGGTCATTGGTCAATGTTAAATTTTTGTGTTTTGGTCTTTTTCCAATACTAAAAGCAATAGGTAAACTATATTTGGTGTATGAAATGATAGTAAGGTGTACAGGTCTGTATGGCAGGTATCATTTGTCCTTGACCTTATTTTCATGGTTTATTGGTCAATATTAAGTTTTCCTGGTTAGCTCTGTTTCTTGTATATTATATATATGCTATGGTTCAACAACATTTGGTGTATGGAATGACTGTAAGGCAGACTTGGTTTATCTGACCTTGGCCTCATTTCATGGATCATTGATCACACAAGTGTTTGTGATACTTGAAGTAAAACTTGATCTTTAGGAATATCAACAAAAGCAATCATGATTAGTAAAGCAGGCGAGACATTTCAGCTTGTGCATGCTTGTTGACACAAAAAATGTGTTAAAACTGCGATTACCATATATGTAGATGTAGCTAGGAATCTGTGGTAACAACTTTAAAATGTATGATTTACTTCTTGTTTGTATTGAAACAAGTCCTTCTAGTTCACACCGTTAGCTTTAAGCATTGTATTTAGTGTTGTGAAATTGATTTCCTTATTTAGTGTAGGGAAGGCATTTCTATATAGAAATAAGAAGATGTGGTATGAATGCCAATGAGACAACTATACCCATTTTAACACTAAGAGTCCAGTTTAATAAAAAAATCACATATCATCATCGTAGACCGATAATTTCGTTACTTTGCAGCAGGTGGGTCAAACCTGGGACTTGTATACTAACTATATAGTATATTACATGTATATTATATATATTATGTCCCAGGACAAACCAGTGTTCACACATTCATTATGAAAATTGTCATTCAATTTTTTTTGCCGCAAAGACATACTCCTCTCATTTTTGAAATCAAGAACTTATGTTATTTGTTTCCCTTTTCAAAAACATGTCAAAAAAGTAAGACAGAAGAAGTTAAAGTTTGCCTATTACCACCGAGTAATTTAACGTGTGTACTGAGTGGAGCTTTTAAATTACAATCCCAATTTTTCCTAACCAAGTAAGTAGTTCATATTTGTTAATCTATTAAGCCGTTAGCTAGTAGTCTTTGGAACTGCCGGTAGATTGTTGGGGACCTAAACTAAATCCCCGACTTGGTCAATCTAAAGATTTAGCGCTTCTCCGCAAAGCATGCCACATTGAGGGATAACAGCATAGACCGAATATATCTATAAGGTCGGAATAATAGGTCCAGGTCACTATTAACCAAATTTCATCTTTGGCCAAAGGTGGGAAACAGGAATTTATTGAAGTATTAGAAAAATAAAGGATATGGGGTATCCATCAATGACTCAAAATCAGTGCATGCACAGCAAAAAACACACAAAAAGCAAAGGAACAGCGCTTTTATTGCTGTTCTTCATCCCGAAGTCACAATGAGGCCTTCAACACGGTGCAAAAAAACTCACCTCACTATATACATATATACAAGTTTAAGACGGAAGTGTTGTATCTTTCTGTGTAAAACAAACCAATTTAGTATACTGTGTTACCGGTATAAAAATAAGAAGATGTGGTATAATTTTCAATGAGACAACTCTCCACAAGAGACCAAATGACACATAAATTAACAACTATAGGTCACCGTACGGCCTTCAACAATGAACAAAACCCATACCGCATAGTCAGCTATAAAAGGCCCCGAAATGACAAAAGTAAAACAATTCAAACGAGAAAAATAACGGCCTAACTTATGTACAAAATATTGAACGAAAACAAACGACAACCACTGAATTACAGGCTCCCGACTTGGGACAGGCACATACAGAATGTGGCGGGTTAAACATGTTAGCGGGCGCCCAACCTCCCCTAACCTGGGACAGGTAGTCTATAACACATTCTTATTCAATTATTAATGTGTTTACGCTGATATTTTCTTTTTTCATGCGAACTAGGTTTGATAGTTAAAACAGAAAATAGAAAATGAAAATAATAACTAATAACAAAATAAGTAAAAGAAAATATCAGAATAGAAAACATTACCCTGGGGTAATATGTTAGGACAATAGTTCCGAAATCGTCGAATTATGTTATGAAAAGGTTGTTGGATATCCTCTTTACGCTAACCAATACAATTTAAAAAAAACTTCCAAGTGAGAAGACAGTGGACGTTTTAAAGTGTTTTTTTTTTTTCATGCCCATGATTTGATAAAGAATGTAAATTAAATGTAATGTGTAAAATTAAATGTTGGACGTGACGACTGCTAAGCATGTATTCTTTGCCTGAAAATTGTTATATTCAAAACAGTTTTTGTTAAATCAAAATATTTATCTATTACCACAAATGTTTTAGTGGGAAAATATTTTATATACTTCGGAATAAACTCCTGGCCATTATTTAAAGATGAAGATATTTCAAGTTAAAAAGATTTATGACACTGACAAAATATAATAATACGCAAACCCCATAGTGTGCAGATGAACCTCTCGATGCCTTTTAAAGCATACAATATGGATTTTACTCGTTGTTGAAGGCCGTACGGTGACATGCAGGTCCTTTGTTTACGGTTAACCGTTGCGTCATTGGCATTCGTACACCATTTCAATATTTCTATTTTATTTTTCTTTTATGCACGACACCATACTTATATTTCTGTCATTTAAAAATTTTATGTAAAAATAACAAACCACTTTGTATTTCTGACCGTATTTATGTTTTTGTAAAAGTTTTGCATCGGTTGCTGACATCGAGAAAGGGTGCTCTCAGACACGCCCGCGTTCCGATGTCCTCAAAATTATATTTTGAGAAGACCCTCAAAGCAATCGTGACCAAGATGAAGAGCACGCGCTCGTCGTTAGAAACATGCGTTCAAAACTGCGCACTGTTAAAGGGCCGAGCCACTTTAATTGTAAACGGGGATTCTTAGTCTGCCTCCTGGGCAACTGAGGAAATTGTTAACAGGAAAATTTTGAAATAAGCAAGTATCTTTTAAAAATAGCTAACTAAACACCTTAACTCTTGAACCGTAAATGTCAAAAGAATCACAGTTCGATATGATCTGTTTATTTTTATCCATGACAAAAGTCATTGCGCTGAAATGTTAACGAAAGAACGGGTGGTCTATTTTAGAAAGAGAGACAACAAAATAGTTGAAAAGAGCAACATGACAAATTTATCAATATGGGAAATTGTCCTTAAATGGCGAGTTTTACTAATCTTAGCTCACCTGGCCAACAGGACTCGTCACTTGTCGTCCGTCGGCGTCGTATGAAGATTTTGCAAAATCTTTTCCACTGAAATCACTGGACCAATTAGAACCAAAACCTATCACCCTTTGGGTATCCATTTAAACAATTGTGCGTTTATCCAGCCTGACTCCCGACATTGAAGCCATGGCTAACATGAAACAAAGGTTAACATGAAATGTTTGTTTTTACCTTATACCCATATAGAGAGAGAACATATGAAAGATAATAATTGTCTAGAATTTCAAGATATACGTACTGTTTATTTTGACCAAAACTGTCAGACGACTTCTTATAGGAATCATGCCCTTGAACGACTTTATTGGTTATCAATTTGGCTATTATCTTTAGAATAAAAATAGATGAAAATACAGTGTGTTGTTATAATTATGAGATCTTGAAAACAGTCAAACAGCCGAAATCGTCAGTCGACACCTTAATGGTGGTATTGCCCTTAAATGACTTTTCTCGGATTTTGCAATTGTTTGCAATTATCTTGAAACTGATAGTAATAGAATATAATTGTAAAAGTGATCAGCAGAACACGATCGACAAATAGAATAAAAAGCCGAGCTCGTCAGTTAACTCCTGATTTTTCACCTTGAATGACAATTTTCATTCATTTAATGGTTTGGTTGAATGTATAGTAGATCGAACAGGACAAGATGATGGCTAAAACTATCAGATGAGTTGATTGCTTATACGAGCTAATGCCCTTGAATGATAATTTTTACTTATAGTTTGCGAATTATTTGGGGCAATTATAACCAGTATAAATCAGAACAAATGCAAATATTTCATTCAGATTGCCTTAATTGATTTACTGATGCACACTAAATTTTAGTAATTAGATAGATAAATAAAATTTTACTTTGTAGCTGGACTGACTAGTATCACAAGAATAATTACATTAGAGAGGCGGAAAGAACCAACAGGATAGTCACACTAATAAATCGATGACAAACTGATAATATCATGACAAAAATGAAAACGACAAAACTCAGACACACAATAAAGTAAACTAAAGACTGCGCAAAACGAGCTAACCACACATCTGATCTGCCCTCAAAGGGCCAGCAGTACATTGTACTTGGATACCATTAAGTATCAAATAACTAGCATCACTAGTGGAGTCGGAATTAATTACCGATAATTAGCACAAAGTCATCCTTGTATTCTGTCAATATTAACCAATTGCGTAGTTTTTTACTTCTACCCGAAAACACATATTTTTTTGCGGAGGGTATAATTAAAAAAAAAAAAATATCTTAAAAATAAAAAATAAAAATAATTATGGTTTCATATGCATGCCAATAACAATATGAACAAATATTCGTTTCTATTTACAGAATAAAGATCGGCTGCCTTTTTCTTAACTTGATTTTAAAATATGCATTACGATCTAGAGATATAAATTACAAAATGCCATCTTAGATACAGAAATGTCGTCATTAAGATAAGCTTCGAGCATCTACTTCAACTATGAGACTTGTCTTTTTAATTTTCCCAATATCTATATGACAATAATCATAAACAAGGAAAGCTACAAAGTTATCATTACATTAATAGAAAAAGCTTTCTGTGTTGTACTGTCCTGTATTCATTTTCTTCATTTAGGTTTAAAAAGTAATGACCGGTCAGTTTTGCCTAAACGAAAAAAAAAAAAAAAAAAAAATACCGTTAAAAGAATTAACACACTAAGTCTTATGATTTGATAAAATTGTAGAATATTGCCTTTTTGTTTGGGGATCCCATTTATGATAGACGCTCTACACCAAAATGTTTGAATGTCAAATATGAAAATGTTAACTAGAACGAAACCAAAAGTAGTTAAATCCACGTCATTTGAACTCTATTGGATAGGTGTCTCATAAACAATCATACCGCATGTTCTTATTTAACATTAAACATAACCGCCAAACTGTTCGGAAATACCCTTGGCAATCTTAATATTAGAGGCCATCGATTGGTTTTTCGAAATTTGTACTTGTCCTAATAAACACTAGCCTACAAGATGACTACAGAAGCAATATAAGAATAATCATTTCCATTTTACTTCAACTTCTTTCCAATTTAAAGGAAAACACTCAAATGAAAAATGATTGAACAACAATATCATGACAGACATATTTCTTACTTAAACATTAAAGGGTACCAAAAAGAAGATGTGTTATATCAAGTAATTACCAACAAATTGTCTGCCAGGTATTTCGAGCATAAATATACTTTTGCAAAATGTGTACATGACATATAGCTGTTGAATATCTTTATTGTAGTATATGTGAAAGGAAAAGATTTTAGGTCCACTAAGTCTCCAAACAAAGGTACTAATTATCTGTTTGAATAGTAGACAACCAGTTTACGTCTATAAATAAGTGAGGATGTTACGTAAAGAGCAGAAACGGTTGACCGTTCTGTTCATTTTCGTTTAACCTCTGATATTAAAGGTTGGTTCGTGTTAATAAATTTAAGATTTCTGTTTAATGTTTGGGAATTATTCGTTTTTGTTACTATTGTGCAGTCTGTATTTCTTCGTTTTATTTCTTTAGTTGCAACTTTCATATACATTTTACAGATATATGTGAATTTCGTATTCACCTTTTTTTTCTGCAAAGTTTGTTTGACTCATCAGATATGTCATTGAATGTTGACCAGCCATCACATAAACTTCTTTCGTGAATGCATTGCAATCCGTATTTACATTTGACGTAAATTATCTGTGAGGACAGTGGTAATCTGAAATATGAAGAATATTTGTTGTTTGTCTGACTTCAACCAGTAAATACTTAAAACATTATTCAGAGCGAGAACAAATAAACAATTAATACAATATGAATATTCCGCGAGGTAGGTCGACTGGGATAAAGGGCAACCAAATTAGTCTGAGACTGGGAAATGATGGTTAAATGCATGGATAGGAGCAGACATTTTGCAACAGCTCAGTTACGGACTCCTCAGACAGTTGTTGAAAAGTTCTTGTACGTGTATACGTAGCTAGTGCAGCATCTAACCTTCACAAGGTATCAGATTAAACATCCTCGTGTCGACCGGACGTGGCGGCATATCTATACACCATGCACAGCTTAGGAAAAGCTCAACTTTATCAGGGACTTAAAAGCTGCACGAGAGAAGCCAAAGAAGGACAGTATTAATTTACCCCAGTCAACCAATGGGGTTTATCTCAAAACAAAAACAAAAGAAAGTTCCAAATAAATCCATTAGATTATAGCATTATGGTACAAGAACAGTAATACGCTAACATATCTAAATAGTCCAGTCATTCTAGCTCAAAATTGGCTTAACCTCAAAGTAATTGCAACAGAAACTATTTTATGCCAACAAGGCGGTATTACCCCATATCTTTGACATATCAAAGATCGACAAGTGTCAGACCATGTGAAATATGTAATTTTAGGGTAAATATTGGCTTTTGTTGAAAAATCGCTGAAAATTTAATTATTTTCTATTCTGACATAAAGTTTGAACATATGTCGCGTAAAGTTTGCAGAATAGTGTCTTCTACACTTTATAGAAAGAAAACGTCGATTCCGTTCAGAAAATTGTACTTTTGCGGTAAATGAAAACTGGATGTTTTTATTCATTTTCAATCTGACATAATTTTGGAACATGCATTTTGTTTAATTTATAGAATATAGTCTTCTAGGGTAAAAAAAGATAAAATTTTCTATTGAAAATTGTAATTTTGGAGTTAAAAATTAACATTTCTAGTGAAAATGCAAAACCTGTAAAATTAAAAGTATTACAGTTGTTGAATGATTTTGTCTCTTGAGCAACAATAATGTAACAATAACGAACTTTGACATGTACACTTACAAATGTACGTGTGTCACAATTTGTTTAACAATTTATCCGGAGATGCTGGAAGGGTAATTGTTATAGATGTCAATCTGTCATTTGTGATTGACCAACCTCAGTCCAAAGGATTAAGATTTGTTTCTTCTGTCCACTCTATGATTTGGTAGAACACTCTCTTACAGTGTTGTTCTGCTGCAGCTGATGTTGGAGGTAGCGTTTGAACTTGTAGAAATGTAACAGAGTTAGACAGTACTTTGTTCGCAAATTTTCTGTAGCGAATGATGTCTAGACTTTCGTGTTGGACGCCACCATACAAATAAGCAATTATCTGCACACTACAATTTACAATATCTTCTACAGATGAACAGCTGCTAAGAAATGGTAATGCTAATTTACGAAGTTCTTCATTTTCTGACATCTTTTTGAGTACGGGACCTTTTCCAATACCATAGAGTCTTGAGGTAGTGTCACATCCTGTCATTGAGTGTATGAACGGAAGTAAATTGCAAACTTCTGGTCCCAACAACAGCTTTGTTTTTGTAGGCTGGTCCTCTCCTTGCAACATACGGGTATCACAGATACCTTTGTTTCTGTCAAAGCCAAACAGATAAAGGACAGAGAACCAGTCTAAGTTTTTGTATATCCAAAACTTTGATCGAACTGAGTTTTCGATTAATCTGATCAGATCTGTAAAAGTCCATGTGAACTAAGTGTTCAGTGAAATACAAGAAGGAGTAGAAAATCTGTGTCTTCCCGATGACCACTGTAGTGTGTGATATTGATTGTTTGACACCCGTCTTTGCTATAAGAACATCAGCATCAGCATCTGCATGTTCTGTTTGAAGTCGTTTTTGCTAAGGCATAAGCATCAATTAGCATTTTAATAAGATTTTGTTTATTTTCATTGTTAGAAAAGGTCCGAAAGGGGTCGTTGTTTTGAAAACGATTTTAGCACCTTCTACTTCTTTTGACCGGCGCATATGTACATGATCCTTTGTGCTAGGTCCTGATGTGTAGCCATCAAATACGATAACTGCATGGTCATATCTACGTTTTATGTAATCTATATACTATTGACAGATCTCTCCAAAAGTCGTTCCTTTATTCCATGGGAGGCGTTAAATCAATGAACCTCCATCAATGACATAATGTAGCTCAGAGTCAAGTTTTCTGTTAACAGCACAGTCTCCAATGTTCCATAAGGCATCAGCTAATGTTGTCTTTTGAGCTTGTCGCATTAGTCCTGACGGTTCAAATAATGCAGCTGGAGTACTGAAAGTTCAAACTTGAAAATTTCCGAAATATCTGGGAAAATGTTGTTTGACGCAGCAACAAGGCGTTGAAATAAAAACTGGGGGTCAACAACCACTTCTTCGCCATCAATCTTTATATTTGTTTTACTGGCTAAGGTTACCACCTGTTTGCTCTTCTTGAAAACAAAATCATCTGCATTCTGCTCTTCCATATACTTTAAAATGTCTTTTCCTTTTCCATTGATCTGTCAAATTTACTTTTCATCAGCAATGGTAACAGTCTCAATGTTCCGTAATCTAATATCAAAACCGAAGGATTTCTTTCCTCCAGAAATGACTTAAAAATTTGAACATGCTTTTGTCTTCATCGATCCTTCTTTTCCCAAGTTCTTTATGCTGTTCACTTGTATTACAGTTCACATCAGTAAGCTTCTGCATTGCTTCATTCTTTCTGGACATTTTGGCATTGATAACAGCCACTGACGTGTTTGGGATTCTTGTTTCTGTTGATTCTGTTGTCTTTAAACTTCGCGTAAGTAGCAACCATCTATCAAAGAAGTCATAATTGAATTCGCAATCTTTTGAATATCGTATTAACTGGGAGATATATACTCCATACACAGGCGCTAGCTGGAATGTTGAAACATAAAATGGAAAGTTCCTAATTAGAAAACTGAAATCATCTCTTTTGTCGCAAAGATTTGTTCTCAACCAACCTTCTGTGCCAATTCCTAGATGTAAGTCAAGATATAAGGCATACTGAACTATGTCTGTGGTAATCTTTACTTCAAGTTCGATTGGATAGATGCGTCGAACATAGTCACCAAATTTTACTAGCCTTGCACGTTATATTTCATCCGTTTTGCAAGATATGCTAGGGCCTAGATTATTTTGCTTTATTCATAGTTCATAACTGAATATTGTATGTTTAATTATAGTGATATTAAATGTTAATATTAGGTGAGAAGTGTTCTGACTAATTTTTAACGTGCTTTCCATATGTACATTTTTTATTATCTTCCTTATAAACACAACACATGTTTGCTCACTTGAGAACTTTGGATCGATTTTTGTCATACTTATGCTATTTTATTTTAATATGTATGTTTTTATTATGTACCGACAGTTTCATAATGATTTCTGTGTTGATTCGAAGCAATTGCAAGAAAAAGCCTTCGGAAATACCTGATTATTTATTGTCGAATATTTTGTCAGTCTTTGTGCATTTTAGTAAGTTAAATAAGTTTTATAGAAGTCCAAACCAATTTTGTGTGTGTTGGTCTGTATCACCCTCTAGAATTTCAATTTTTTTGCTTTGTAAAGTGTCTCCATTTTGTTGACATTGTATTCGAAATCGTATTATTGAACACATTTTTTTCGTAATCGTATACGTACTTAAGGTTGTCGTATGTTGTCTGTTGTAGTTTTACATTTTGACATCCAATCAAGATGTGATCGGAGAACATTGTGCTTTTTCAATGCACGTTGGATTCACCTGGTTTAACAAACTGTCACCCCGATATAGGACAGAACAGTCGAAATATTGGGAAAATATTGTTTTCTTTCTATTCATATATAAAAGATTTGCAAGTCTCCTCCGCCAATTCAATTCAGATACTTTTGGCAGTGATTAAAATTCGTCGTTACAGAATCAAAACAAAGAAACAAATTCCATCATAGCATTGCATGTGCAGATTTATAATAATTAAACTTAATCAAAAGGCAAATTTACTCTTTATTTAATTAAGGTTTTAGGAGCAGGAATACTAGTTCAATCTTGTTTTTGGGAAAGATAAAACTGCATTTTGAACAACTAAAACAATATTAGATCTTTACCATTTGATGAATCTTGTTATTGCTACGAATTATGATGAATTGTTTGATATATCAACATTAATAATTACGATAAAGACTAAAAGTAATTGTAACTGCAACATATCAATAACCTGTAATAAAAGATACGATTTCTTTTTTCGAATAGCCAAACAAAACTCACAATTAATTATGATTTTGGAAAAGATAAATATTGTATTTTGTGCAACACAAAACATAATTAGATCTTGACCATTTGATTGGTCTTATTATTGCTACGACTCATGATGAATAGTTTGATATTTTAAAATTACTATTTACGATAAAGATTGAAATAAGGTGTAACTGCAACATATCAATAACCGGTCACTAGAAACATTACATATCTTAATACGATTTCTTATTTCGAATAGCCAAACAAAACTTGCAATTACATGTGAAAGCTAAGAACGGCATTTGGTACAACTAAACAATAATTAGATCTTTACCATTTGATTTTTTATTCTTGCTACGAATTATGATGAATAGTTTGATGTTTCAACATTAATATTTACGATAAAGACTGAAATTAAGTGTAACTGCAAGATATCATTAACCGATCACTAGAAACATTACATATCTTTATACGATTTCTTATTTCGAATAGCCAAACAAAATTCGAAATTTAAATGTCTTTTAGTTGTCGATAATTAACATTTAGCAATTAAAACAACGCACAGTACAGTTAACAATTTTAGAAAACACGTTATCAAATACGTATTGGTAGTCAATATGAGGCTTGAAAATTCAAATAATGAATGTCCATGACAAAAGTTTAAACGTCAACTGAAAATACAAGCAGGACAACTGCTTTAAGGGTGAAATTTCAGTAATTCAATATGCATTTTCATTGACTGAATGTAAAATAAGTCATCCAAATTCTCTTAATATTGATTTTAATTTCACAATATACGTGATAAGAATTAACCATGAACACAATATTGTCTTAAGGAATTCAGGATCGTACGAAGTGAAATGTCAAGAAATGTTCTTATTCGCATTGGAAAGAATATATGCTGACTTATATCAAACAACCTTAAGAAATGAAGTCTTTTTCTGGTTAGCCTAGAACACAAAGAAATACCTGTTACTTTATTTTGAAAACGCACAAATATACTCCAATCAATCGGTTACCAGAATTTTGACATATAGTATTAAAAAGGGTATAATTATTATACTTAGGAATAACTCTTGTGGATTTCGAACTTTTAATATTTTAAACAAAAACACATACACGTACATTATGTTAAAGATAATGCATCTTTTAAAGTTTTTGCGTGTCAGGTTTTGCTAAAATTGTATCCATATTTACCGATCACATTAAAATGGGAGATTCTGTTCTGATACGATAAGACATAACCACGCCCAACAGGCTCTGTTATAAGGTGAAGTAAAACATGTCAACATCGCACGATTGAACTCGTCAAACCTTTATTTAACCTATGTACGCAACTCATATCATACTTGGATATCTGTGAAGGCAGTGAAAGAGTCGTTTTCATTACTTTTCATATACAAGACAATCGATCATATTGTACGAAAAAAATTCGACAGCTGAAGAACGATGCACAGAACCAATTTGATAATGACACTGGTGTTGTTTACTCAACACCAAAAGAAGTTGGTATACCAATGATCGTTATTACATTTTGTAGTATAGTTATTTCCTCTATAGTCCTGATTGTCCTAATTAAGACAAACAAGGAAATTTCTTCAAATGGAGAGTCATCGATAGATTTAGTCTATATACGGTTATCTGTGATATCCTGTTTTATTTTTCTCAATCAGCGTATGGAACTCATGATTGGTTAGAAAGATTCCTAAACCTTGAAATCAGCAAGTTGGAATGCACAATTTACGGAGTATTAATCATGGAGTTTCAACTTTCACAAGTGATTTTAAATACAACAACAGCCATTTATGCATTTAATCTTGTGATGAGAAGTCGAAATATGCCGTTAGGAAAGGGGATGCTTATCTCCTGTGTCCTGCTTTTGGAATCCCTTTAGTTTTACTTATCATAGCAGCATTCTTTAATCAATTTGGAAGAAACCCAGTATCGTAAGTACAGTCATTCTCTGATATTTGACCCACGTATGAAAAAATATATATCACTCCTATGTGAGATGCTGATATCAATTTATTCCAGATTTAAATGGACAGCATATTAACTTTTCATCGAACATATCTATGTTGAATGAATTTTGGAAAAGATTGATTAATGACAATTTTGTGTTGCAATATACAGATGTATGAAGTAAAAATTAATTTAAAAGTCTATGGAATTTAAGGAATCTGATGTACAGTAGTTGTCGATTGTTTATGTAATTTATACGTGTTTCTCGTTTCTCGTTTTTATATAGACTAGACCGTTGGTTTTCCCGTTTGAATGGTTTTACACTAGTAATGTTGGGGCCCTTTATAGCTTGTTGTTCGGTGTGAGCCAAGGCTCCGTGTTGAAGGCCGTACATTGACCTATAATGGTTTACTTTTATAAATTGTTATTTGGATGGAGAGTTGTCTCATTGGCACTCATACCACATCTTCCAATATCTATATGTGTCGCTAATAGATTCCAAATTTGGAACTGAAATATAATAAAAATTAAAAAACATTGTAAATCTACTAAAAACATTCTTCAGGTGTTCATAAGACATGAGTCTGACATATGTTAGTATTCAGTTTGGAAGGTTGTGTTACTTATTTCCATTTATTAGTCTTCAATTGATTGCAAAACTGAAAAATACAAAATGGCCTCATTTTGAGATCATGTAATATAATTTTTCGATATGAGACCAGGCTTTGTCAAAAAGATAAGTAGATTTAAAATGTGTTTTACATATGTGTTAATATGATTAATCTATTAGATAAAACCCGTCAGATGTTTATAAGACATTAGTCAGTCAGACATCAATATTTAAAATTTTGAATTCTGAATAAAATATTAGTATATAGGCTACAAATTGCTTATATTTAGTGCTAAACATCAAAACTGTCAAAATAGACTGATTTTGAAATCGTGTCATTCATATTAAGATATGAGCAACAGCTTTACCCATAAAAGATATTTTTCCACAAGATGTATTTTACAAAGGTGTAAATGTTTTTAACATATCTGTTTGGGTAAAACTGTTGCTCATATGTAATTTCACCAAAAATATGCGTGAAAAGGCCATTTTAGAAAAACAAAAATATACCAGGCTTATAATTGGTACGCCGGACGCCCATATTTCGACATGCGTATGCCGTTATAGTGCCACCAGTCGTCAGCTTTATGCACTGAAGTATCCAGATAAAGTAACCTGTTCATTTATCAATAAAATTGAAATAAATCTGAAAGGATTGGATAAGTTTACTATTTTTGCAATTTCAGAGACCAGAAAAAAGGCTCGTATCTTACATTGTCATTTCTGCTGAATTGTTAAAAGTTGAATATATCAATTACCTGTTCCATGTTAGATTATAGCCACTCAACAAAACCAACTTAAATATCAAAAACACATTTTGGAATGATCTATTTGATTAATAGAAGTTTAAAATTCATGAAGGGACAAATTTGCCTATGTGACTGTGTATAGATTAGAACATTCGTTTTACTGATTTGTTTTCCATTTTTAATGTTTCAGTTGTTTATTGAAAGAACAGCGTGGATTTTGACCTCGCATTTTCTACAAATTGGACTGTTATTCCTTGTTTCACTAGTCTTAATTACACCTTTGTACATAATTATGTGGATTTATATTAGAAGACAAACAACTGCAATGAATGCATCTTTCGGGCAACAATCTGCTGTCAACGCAAGACGTCTTGCTCTAAAGCTGTCCCTTTATGTGTTGATCCACGTAATCCAGTTTGGTGTGGGTGTCGTCGAAGCAGTATGGATTGCGATTGATGAACCACCAATTGGTGTTCGATATGCAACAGTATTTATTGGTGCAACCGGTGGTATGATGAATGGAGCTGTGTATCTTTCATTGTATAAAACTAAATTGAAATGGAAATTTGATTTCAAACAATGACTCAAGTCGAATGTGTGTTGTTGCGCTTGTTGTCTACAAACATGATTCTGTATAATTGTCTGAAGAATACATTAAAGTCGTGTTTGTGACTAAAAACTTCATTGGTCCGTTTGTTCGTTACCACAATGTACATTGATGTTGGACACGTGACTGTAGTGTATATCCATGTTGTTAATGTGAAGGTAGTGTGCACTGATGTTGAATGGGAAACGACTGTGTAAATTATTATAGAGCAAGGGGCGAAAAGGGCCATTTGTGGACCCATCCAAAATTTCAATTAATTTGTCATGTTGTAATCTATAAAAATACCACATCTGAAAAATGTGGCATTTGGGTCTATCTCGTATATTGTTTTGCCTAGCGACGGATTAATGGCGCTGATAAACTCAAGAAATACGCTAAAAATACAGCCTTTATATATTAATATTTGAAATCCAACTTGATTAACAGGAAATTTATACATTTATGTGCTGTTAAAATATTAAATAAATGCAGATGGTTTTAAACAAAATCACTGCTATTGCTTCCTAGCAACCAAATTTTGTCCAATGGCAATGCATTTTATATTTCACAAGATATAATTTTAATATTTTGCATTAAAACGGATAAATTTAAGAAGCATATCGTAAACTGTACCAAACATGCCAAAGTCAGAGGAAAATGTCAAAGATAAAATTGCTTAATATTATCAACAAACAAAACTACACGTAAACAACTGCAACATTCAAGAAAATTTAGTAACGCAATGGACTTCGTTAGTCCTCTTTGGTATAAGATATATTCCTTTGTTCTTATGGTTAAATCGCTCGTCATTACATTAGTTTCATGAATTATTACATGTTCACAATATCATATATAGTCTTTTAATTATATTCATGAAATGGAAGATTTTGTCGCTCGTGCTAGGTGTTGTTCCTTTTCAAATCGTCTCCTGCTTGCGTTTTATACTCTTGGTTTCTTTAGTTGTGGCATAATAAATCTCGTATGTGAACTACTTCACTTTATCTCTTTCGACCTATTAGTTTATCAACCTTGTAATGAAACCACTATATAACCGAATTAATTTCCTATTCATTATTCCAATCTAGAGCTGACTGAGGTATAGAACTATGATCATCCCTTGTCTTCTCTCTTCTGGCAGTGAAACCTTGCTTAAGTCGGGCATCAGGTTGTTTAAAAGCGCAGCCACATCCGTTAGGAAAAGACGTTATGTGGGGCGAGTGCAGCGCTCTCTGCATCTTAAAGAATCCTTTCATCAACTCTTCGAGTGGTCTGCAAATGACCTATTGGAATGTCAAATTCCTGTCCTTATGCAACGTAGCCTAATTTACAGTGGCAGTATTAACTTCCCGCCCTTCGTCCTTGCCAACTTAATTTTCAGAACCTACCTATGGTTTGCGTGTTCATTTGTTCTCTTCCTGAATATTAATGAAATAATTAGCACTGCATCTTAAACAGGAAACAATCCACATGATCCATTAATCATACATTATTTCCTCAAAAGTTATATACTATCTCGATATGCCCAATGCTTATCGGCTTATTTGTATTCTACCTATATTTAGCGATGATATTGTCTAGAAATTGTTTAGAGTATTTTAGATTATGTCTGTAATTATCTGTAATTATATATAATTTGTTGAAATTATCCTGCAACAAATGTGTTCTTTAATGCACGAATGTACCGTGATCGATAGTGCTAAGGCTCTCTTGAATTTGTTATGAACTATGAGCTTATGGCTGATTTGATTTATACATAATGTATATCTACAAAGAAATACTTAAACAATTATAATATTGCATCGATGGCCAGAATATTATTTCGAGGGAAAATTTCTGATATTACCAATCTTAATTTGTACGACTTTTGTCTTAACATTATGAAAAATAAGAATTTTCCCCAATGTTTCGTAAAACTGTCTTAAATTTCTTAAATAATTCCAGTTTTCTGTACTGTGTGTCTTATTAATATGAAAACTGTCTAAATATGTCTTAACACATTGTTAACATTCTAAACCGTCTTAACTCAGTCTGACATTGCCTGCATACATTCTAAACAGCTTTAAATTTGTCTGAAAAAGTCTGGATACGCATGTTTTGAACAGTCTGAATGTATTATGTATTAAAACATGTGTAATTTTCTCTGCCAGGGACTTTCAAGAACTAGCGAAACTCACTGAGCATCGTCTCCATTAAATATCGAAATCTCTTATGACTATTGTTTTAATTTAAATTCAAGAATTGAATAAAGATTTCTTGTTGTTTACTTTGTGTTGATAAGGATTAAACAATACATATATAAACCAAAATAAGCTGAACAAATGTAAAAGTCCTGGTTGCTAGTCTTGATCAGTAAAATTTCAAAATGTTCAGACGAAATTCATACAAATTTAAACAAAATTAGTCACTTCAGAATCTAATGACCTTGTAGTGTCTGCTTTCTGTTGTATTTTTATTTCAAATGCTTCCTTAATCACATACGTTCCTCAACTACGTGTACATGTACATTGTATGTTCGGTATGCAAATAATTAATGACCAAATGCTGGTAAGAATCTTATATTTCACTGTTTCACTAATATACCTGGAAATATACATTTCATTTGACAAAAAGTAAATTATAGCAGTTATATCAGAATATGACAGTTGTTTTCCATTCGTTCCTTTGGTTGATGTAGTCGAGGGTTTGATTTGGCTGGTTTTGTTAACTTCCGCCTTTTGAATATACCTTGGAGTTCGGTATTTTGTTAATACATTTTTTCTTAGGCTGGTACTATCAATGACTAGTTTCCAATTACTATGTATGGGATGAACAAAACTGCTGGATTAACTTATTTCCTACTCCACAAGTGACAATCGTCGTGTTGCTCATGCAAGTAGAAATCCGGTGATAAGTCATTTGATGATGTCACATACATGTAGTGGTTACGACAATTGGAACATATCCGTGGTCATTTGTGACAAAGATAACACATGACGGTCAACTTATTCGTTATAGCGTCCGTAAAACTTCAAAGGGATGACTTCAACTCTACCATTTGGAACCATTGGTTTAATAATTTCCTTGTTAGCATCAACCTCTATCAAAGAAGTCATGATTTGAGTCGCAATATCTGGAATATCGTATTAACTGGGAGATATATACTCCATATATAGTCGGTAGCTAGAATTTTAAAACATAGACATGGAGAGTTCCCAATTAGAAAGCTGAAACCATCCCTTTTGTCGTAGAGCTCTTTTTCAACCGACCTTTAATGTCAATTCCTAGATGTAAGTCAAGATATAAGGCAGACTGAACTATGTCTGTGGTAATCTTTATTTCAAGTTCGATTGGATAGATGCGTTGAACATAGTCACCAAACATTACTAGCCTTGTACATTATATTTCATCCGTTTTGCAAGATATGCTAGGGACTTGATTGTTTTGCTTTATTCATAGTTCATAACTGTTTGATTATTGTATGTTTAATCATAATATTATTAAATATTAATATTAGGCGAGAAGTGTTCTGGCCAATTTTTAACGTGCTTTCCATAGGTACATTTTTTTTATCATCTTTCTTTTCAACACAACACATGTTTGCTCGCTTGAGAACTCTGGATCGATTTTTGTTGTATTTATGCTATTTTGTATTAATAAGTATGTTTTAATGTGTACCGACAGTTTCATAATGATTTATGTGTTGATTTGAAGTAATTGCTAGAAAAGCCTTTGGAAACACCTGATTATTTATTGTAGAATATTTTGTCAGTTCTTGTGCATTTTAATAAGTTAAGGATGCTCGCTCCTCTGTTTCAAAATACCATGCTTTTAAAAGACTGTTATAATTTGATAGTATAGTTTTCTTTGTAGTTTTGTGGTAGTAACAACACCGTATTTTAAGATATGTTAAAGTTCAGCATTGTTAACCGCAGATAGAAAAAGGCGCAATGTTGATACATTCAAAATAAATTTAACACACAGGATTGGAATGTAAATGTTAGGATTATAGTTAATTTAAATAAACAGACTGGGAGTTCCGAAGTTGAAAGATAATAAAGTAAATCTCAAACAAACGCCAAAACTTGACTGTCAGTAATTTAGATTTTCTTTCGAAATAATTTCCCACTATATTGAAGGAAAAGGGCGTGTGACGCATTGACGATAGCTGTTGTAATAAGATATGATCATTCATTCACTGTTTTTGTTTTTGTTTTTTTTTTTTGTGTGTGTGTTTTTATTGTAAATGAAATGATATAAGTTATTATATATCAATCTACGTAAAATAATATATATCAATCTACGGAAGGTAATAAATATATATCATATAAAGGCCGCGTTGCCAAATACTGTGAACTATTAAAAGAAGTGTAAGTTTATTTCTTTGTATATCTTATTGTAAGTTATTATCTTTTTGAATCTACTGTTAATATTTAAAGATTGAGCTTTGAGTATTATAAACATATAAAAATATAATACATGCTTTCGTTTCATATTGGCTAAAATGTAATTGCTTTACATTTCCTAATTTAGTGTTTTTGTTCAGCTTTCAAAATGAAAGAATTTATTTTTAATGCGTATAAGAATATTTCTTTAGAGAAACCTATTAAGGTTGTTTGTTATAAGTCAGCATATATTCTTTACAATGCGTATAAGAACATTTCTTGACATTTCACTTCGTATTATCCTTAATTCCACGAAGACAATATTGTGTTCATGATTATTGCCGAGTATGGCATCGAATAAATGGAATGAAATAAGTTATTATTTATCGATCTACGAAATTTAATCAAATTAAAAATAACACCAATAAAATTATCTTACGTGAAAAATGTTATTCTTTTTTATTTCATGCAAAGGAGAACCCAATTACATGTCCAAACTATGCGTTCTCGACACTTCTTGCCACTGTGAAGTGTGCAGTTTACCTTAAATGATAAATTGTTATCACGTAAATTAACTTTTTTTTGTAATTTGGGAAATCTACTTTCGTTCTAAAAATATAGAACCAGAGCAAACAGCTGATCTGTGTTGGAAATTTAAAATTGTTTGCCCTTGCTCAGATGTTGTATCCCAGTAAACAACATGAACCAGTTCATAAATTTTCTTTGCCTGTCCATGCCATAAGGGCGGAACGAAAGCATCGGTTACGCTCGAGTCCTATAGCCTATTGAATAATATGACAACAATTCGGCATTCTGAAGAACATTAACCACCTCGCTGGTCTCGTGGTTAGCTTTCTCGTATCGAGTGAGCTTATGTTGTGTTGTTAAGTAATGTGTTTGACTCACATTGTCATATCAAGATCTAATGTTTGTACCCTCTAATCGGGTCTAATATGAGGCGTTACTCGGCAAATTCCGGAAGATACACCTCAATGGTACGTTTCCAGTGAAAAACATTACAAAGTAGGGTACAAAACAATTATTAAGAAACAGGCAAATTATTTTACTTTTTATATTATGTAAAATGCAAAAAAAAGTGATACAATAAATGCATTTTTCAAAGTTTCCAGCATAATTCAGAAAGTTATTTTTATAAATGTTGGCACTTTTCCAAACAGTGTCCATTATGTTTTGTTGATTTTTGTTATCGTCAATATAAACATGTATTATACTGTTGTTTTTCTCCTCTGTTGGGGCATATGATAGAAAGATTTCATATCGGATGTATTACATTTGGTGTCCGACGTCCGTAAAATTTTCACATTTTGAACTTCTACTTGAGAACCATTTAAAAGGATCAATATATTAAACTGTTATTTGTCTCCATTGTTGAAGCTCTTGGGCTGATATTGAACCTTGGGCTGATAATAAATCTGATATGAAAAATGCCATGTAATAATCTGATATTATCAGTTTGATCTTTATTTATTTATTTTGTAGTGATCGTTTTGTTTTCATATAATGTCTCATTCAGATGTGATTATATAGGTCAATGAGACAGCAACACAACGACAAAAATAACCCGAAGACTTCGAGAGTGGGACAGTCGTCAACAATAGACCTACGTCTTTACAATATGCGGAGCTCTAATTCGAAATAAGTAAATAAAGAAGTAGGGCCAATTTACTTTATTTATTTCATTTCACACCATTGCATTTTTAAAGTCTTTCAGTCTTTACGACAATTAATATTATCATAGCCTCATTTTATGCTTTTAGTATGTAAGAAGGTAATTGCGTACTTCGAACAATTAACCGCAAATTGACGTCTAGAGATAACTCGTTAACACAATTTAGATAGATTTTGCACCCCTCCCCTATGTGATTTTGTATGTTACAAACGATTTATTTCAAAGTATTATGGTCTCAGATAAGCGTTTGACGTATATATGAGAACCGAAATCAGATTTCAATTAGAAGGGCATAGAATTGGCCATAGATTTTAAATCGAACTCTATTCTGACTCAGATTGGACGTTGATTTGAGGAACCGATTAGAGACCGGACATCGATCTGAGTCTAACATATAAACCGACTGTAAATAAAGCTTTTGACTTGATTTGAGTGCGGGATGTTGTTGGTTCTAACCCCGACCGGGTCAAACCAAAGACTTGATTGAATATTGGTATTTGATGCTTAATCGCTTAGCATGCGGCATTAATGAGTAAGAGCAAAGACTGGCCGGTTCGGAGACAGAATCGTGTTTACGGGTAGCCGGGTAACATATCTTCCTACGGATTGTTCCTTGTGAACAAACACGTAAAACCTGTTCAGCGTATCGGTCTCGTAGAAAGCTTGGTTAATTAATTAATATTCATGTCATATTAACATTTGTTTGTCCTGAAAATATATCCAGTTAGCATTGGACGTTTAACAGATGTCCATCATCATCATCATTATCATATTTTGACAGTGTCTTTGTTTGCTTTTTACATGAACATTTACCTAGGTAATGTCATTGATTAAAAAATACAAGATGTTATCACACATTCAAAGAACTAATCTTGATATATCATGCATACAGAGAACAGATGTGACACAAACTTGGACATTATGTTTCGGAAAGTAAATAGGGATGGATGATGTCAGAGATAATATTAGTCTCAGACTGGTTGTTCAAAGTAACTTTTACAAATTTTGCTAAGCCACATGACCTTTATTACATGCATCCAGACCATCCAGGACGGTTTAGTACATGTACATGCGAATATGATAGTCTCTACTTTGATAACCTTCTTCACACTGGACCAGTTTCTGCTTTGGTTTTCAATCACTATGTTATGTTATCTATAGTGCCAGTTGGTCTTTCGAATACAAACATGGCATGAACGTTTAAACAAATCAGACACATATAAAAGAAAGACTTGCTTATCAGAGTATACCAAATTAAACAGCTATCATATGTATACTTGAATGAAATTTATTTAAGATAACAGTGATTTGTGACATAAATAATAATATGTCTCAATTCTATAAGTTGATGATAAAAACCCAATATATTCAGGAATGTGGTGTAAAACCCAAAATCTTCAGACGCTTGGTGTCGAAAACCCAATTCGATCTTTGTAAGAAGGGTCAATTGGAATAGATGATGCATATGAAAAATATTTCACTCAATTACATAAAAATGGTTGGTAAAACCCAATTTGTAAATTCTTTTCTAGAGCTCTAAATTCTTGGTCATAAAATCATAAGTATAAAATAGAAAACACGTGAAAAATTACAACCGAATGTATATGTATATATAACCTTTGCTATTTAGTTGTCCAATCATAAAAAACAGAATTACATTGCAGAAAATAGCGTTGGGTTTAGGATCGCTTCCTCTGTAATGGCTCGTAGATGAATGTCACTCAAAAAGTTCCGAACCCGCAATTAGTGCATTTGCATGCGTAATAGTACATAAATATTTTACCATTTTATAAAATAGTAGTAATCATTTGGTGAAATGTTCCGCTGGGACCATATTGTTAGTATACTATTCACAGGGACCAAATAGTCTTAAAAGACTAAACAATAAATTAATAAGTCGTGTTTAGTCTTTCAATCAATCTTCTTGTTTGTGCACTGAGGTACTGTTCAGACAATTCGCTTACAGTCAAGTATGATCTGTTCAGTCTATGTTCAACCTGTTCAATAGTTGGTGTGTGCCTGTACACATCAACAGCATACTTAATTGACTGCAGGCGCATTGTCTGAACAGTACTGAAATTATTCCAGTAGATAAGTCTGAAAATTGACTGAAAGACTGAACATGCCTTAATCTTTTATTTTCAGAATTTTCAGTTGTTGTTGAGATCAAAATGACCGTTTAACACTAAAATTCATTTACTAGTGATTGGATTTCACAGATGTATCAACCATTTGGCACTATTGTAAAAATAGTTTTGTGATTCTAAAGATAGATACAAAATAATTACTCAGTTATACGACATTCTGATTTAACGCCATAATGATAAATTTGCAGCCTTATGGATCTAATTGACTGTTTACAAACATCTTTTGCAACTTTCCTGTAGTATATGAATATTATCAATAAAGTATTGGAAGTGATTGACAAGATTTATATATTTTATCTTACACACATGCATCACACTAAACTCCGAAACATATAAGTGAACTAAAATTAAAAAACATACAAGACTTACAAAGGCCAGAGGCTCCTGGCTTTGGACAGGCGCAAAATGCGGCGGGTTAAACATGTTTTGTGAGATCTCAAACCTCCCTATACCTCTGGCCAATGTAGAATAAACAAACACACAGCATTACGCACAGTAAAACTCAGTTTAAAGAAGTCCGAGTCCGATGTCATAATAGGTAACAAAAGAAACTATGCAAAATGACAAGCATACATAAATTAACAAAGGACTTCTAGCAGTTACTGACATGCCAGCTCCAATCATCAATAAAACTGATCGAAAAATTATGTCTTCATCATTTTTAAAAAAGAAGCACAATCCCTCACGTTAGGGTTTAGTATTACGCCATCATAAATTATACGAGAAGAACATAACCCGTATCATGCCAACAACTGGTTTAAGATTAAATGTGTTTATTTCCGATGCAAAGACCCTATGAGTGAATCAATATTATCACCAAAATATGCCATCTTTAATGACCTGACAACAGTATCGTAACTATATCCCTTCTGAATAAGTCTGTTTAAAGGTTTGGTTAGCTTTTGAGGTAAATGCCGCTATTTTTGTGCTTTGTATAGAATATTACCATAAAAGATTGGATGTGAAATACCTGAACGTATAAGATGTTATGTTGATTTATATTTACGAATGATGTCCTTGTACCGATGATAAAATTTAGTTATAGTTTAGACTAGTTTGTAATATCGAAAACCCTGGTGTAATAATTTTCGGTCATACAGAGATTTCTTTCGTTAAAATCAAATATGTTGTTACATACACATGTATCTTTAAGTTTTGTTTGAAATAAAACAATTTATTAACTTATCTTTTATCAAAAAGCATCGATCTGTAATAAATATAAATCAATACAAACGAGATACGGTAACACCTCTAAAGTATAATTCAACCATTTAATGTAGTTCAAACTATGCTCAAATAATCTAAAGTGCAAATTTAAAGTTACCTTTGTTCCAATCAGAAAATCCAGGAAGATATATTTTATAACAGAGAACGCTATGAAGATTAAAATAAGCAGATTTTGACAATATTAACAATTTGTCGGCACACATTAAAGTGGAATTCTATTTTGTTAACAATTTCACTTTTTTTTAAATTTTGGACCAAAGATGACTGCTATCATTTTGACAATATTCGAAATGTTTAACACAATTTCACATATCTAGGACAAGTCATATAAAATATAGATTTCCTATCTTCCATTGTATTACTTCTCTCTGCAAGGTTGAAATATAATATAAATACCGAATAAAACCTTTGTACAAATATATATTCTTATCGAGATTTTTAATGAATATGCATAATGAATTCATAGCTTCAAGAGAACATATTAGAAGTGTAACTATTGCTTGAAACGTTTTTTTTTTTTTTTTTTTTTTTTTTTTTTTCTTTTTTTTTCTAATGTTTTGTGTTGTATGTATTATCTTTTGTTTATTTAATGGAATAAAATAAACAAGAATGTTTATGTTCCTTCTTCTGCTACAGTAATAATCTAAAGTCGATGTACAGCTACATTAAACACAAATCCATACTTTACTTTACGAAGTACGCACTCTCTTTGTTGTTCATATGACAAGACAATAGCAATGCATATTTTGATAAACAAAAGATTTTCCTTACTGCATAGTGAGGTTATCACAAACGCTTGTATATGCTGTATATATAAATGAGAAGATGTGGTATGAGTGCCAATAAAACCACTATCCATCCAGGTCACAAAGTGTAAAAAGTAAACAGTTATAGGTCAAAGTACGGCCTTCAACACGGAACCTTGGCTCACACCGAACAGCAAGCTATAAAGGACCCCAAACGACTTGTGTTAAACAATTCAAACAGGAAAACCAACGGTCTAATCTATATTGAATCAAAGAAAATCGAAAGTACAAATAACTAGACAAGTCTCTTATACTGTGATATTTTTTTTTCTTGGGAGTGTTACCTCTAGATGCGTCAAAATTTGTTATGAGTCTTTCTGTAGAGTCTCTACCCACGTATAGTACAGTTGTTCTTTGTATGCGCTATACATATCAAAAGGTTGAGTATGGATGGAAAGATAAGAATTGAGACAATATTTGTATTCAGATGTTGAAGTTTAAGTTAATAATAATAATTCGTTACAAGTCATATAAGTAAACATAATACTTGTGAAAAATTCTAATGATAAACAACAACAAAACATAAACTGATTTATATATATACATATATATACAAGCAAAACAATAACTAAGAGTACCCTGTCCTCAGCTCCAAAGATTGTTTTATAAAGGAACCTGGTTTTTATTTGGTTTATATTTGAAGTATTTAGCAGGATTACTAGTTTTCAGTATCAGAAAAATTTGGAAGTATAGGATTATCTATAGCAATGTCATTAAAAGTTTTATACGTATTTTTATCATTTTGACAGTATAGGAGAAAGTGGTTTTCATCTTCTATGGTTTTAAGAAGCTGCGGTGTCTGGGTTGAAATAAATAGTATATTCTATATTTTTAAAGTTTATTTAATTTTAGTTTGAAAATATTTATCTATTTTTGATTTTGAAAATGTTTATTGTGCTGTCATTGTCCTTTAACATTTCTTTAAAATCTGCATTACCACCGTATTTTTGTTTTCTAGTTATTTTAGTATTTTCCAGTATTCTTGTGGATTGTTATTCATTGAATCTGAAAGTTTGTCAAAGATTTTCTTTTTTGTTCTTTTTTTTTTTTTTTTTGTTCAGTTGACTTTAAAAGGATTTGCGTAAACACAAATATTTATGTTTTAGTGAACTGTTAAAATGACTTTGTCTTAATTCTTTACCAACTGCATTTATTGGCTTTTTATATTCATATACTGCATTATCTCACCATATTTGTTTCTTTTTGATATTTATTTTGAAGTTGTGTTTACCTCTTACATGTCTTAGTGTACGATTTTTCTGTTTAGTTGTATAATAGTAAATCGAGCTCACTAGCGGCCTGATTTATCCCACTTTAATTGACTTTCTACATATTTTTGTTTCAAAGTTTATAATTTCATTTATAAAAGTATCAGATGAGAGATTTTAGATTGATAGTTCTTTGGACTTATCATTCCTTTTGAAAGATTTCATCGGTTTCCATTTATCTTCTGGAAACGAATAATGATTTTCACATATATAACATTTAAGAAATATTTCAATTTGTGCATGATCTGAAACGTAGTTGATTTCATTAGTTTTAAAGTGTAATACTGACCTTGGTATACTTCAGTGCTGGCTATAAGCGGACTACCAACTTTACTTGTATAATAGTAAACGACTCAAAACACATGAATTTGTGGAGTAAATTAAACTTTCACATGAATTGTGTGCATTTGGAAAGAATATACATATAGAATAACTAATCGAAGAATTCAAATAGAAAAAATATTCAACGAGTGACCGAACAACACATTAATTCACGAATGCGCGTAGCGTATAAGTTAATTATCAGTGTTGTTCCGTCACGAGTTGAATATTTTCGATATTTGAATTCTTTGATTAGTTATTCTTTATATTACATTGGCAAATGGTTTATTTTATGAAATTAAAGTAGAAAATGTAAGGAACTATATCTTTTTCTACGCATTCACAATTTGTTTTGATCCGACGTTATCGACGTCTTGACAACGCCTATTGTTGTATGACGTCAGAGGAGTGAAATAACCACGTTTATTTCACATGTGAAATTATCGGTTTTTATTTCACTGGGAAATCTATATAATTCATTGCAACCAATGTAATAAATGACATTTATATTCATCCTATGTTAGAATATTATTTTCAATATGAAAACATTTGGTTTACAACCAAATCAGACTTTTGAAACTGGATTAATCATACATGCAAGTAAAATTATTCATACGGCACATTTTGCTTTTAAACAAAAATAAATAATTACCAAAATTTAAAGAAACTGTTATTTTTATTTTGTTAAATCGAAGTTAACTGGATTTTCTATAATTTGATGAGTTCTCATCATTGAAATTTTTCGACCGTAACAATTTTAAAAGCGATTGGCTGAATAGTTTTCTTTGTACATGTTAACACCGGTAAGACCATAAATTATCCTGACAATTTACTAGGCAGTTTTGTTTTATATTTAAAAGATTTTAGTTTTATAATGTATTAATTTTAAGTTTCGTTCTTAAGATTTGAAAATATGTTGTTGATGCGTCGATCAACTTTGTTTTGCACCTCGTAGAGTGCATTTATTTTCCCCATCCGCCCTTATCCTGAGAGATTGGTATATACTTTTATAAATGATGGGCGGCAAATAAACTTTGTTAATTGTTGTTTTATTTTTGCATGTTTGTCTTTTGTTCTTTGCCTTTTTCCCCTGCTATATGTGTATTGTGTAGCATCTAGTTTGTTTACTTCTTAAGTGATATCGTGTGCATATTAATATCTGTCCAATTGCACAAGTTAAAAAATTATCACATTGATCAATTGCAGTGAATTACTGTGAGTTCCCAGTGAATGATAATTTCACTCCTCTGACGTCATACAACAAAAGGCGTTGTCAAGACGTTGTCGACGACGTTGCATCAAAACAAATTGTAAATGCGTAGAAAAGATATAGTTCCTTCCATTTTCTACTTTATTTCCATTAAAAAGCCCATTGTCAATGTAATAAAAGAATAACTAATCGAAGAATTCAAATATAGAAAAATATTCAACTCGTGACCGAACAACACTGATAATTAACGCATGCGCGTCTATAATTAATTTAACACCATAGAAAGATTTTTAATATTGTTTTATCTGTACTTACATTGGTTTATTTTTGCTGTAAGGTTATGAAAACCTGTGGTCCTATATCCTGACGATAATATGTACTAATATTCTGGTATTGTACAAGGTCATTCTTTTCACAGACTGTTTATGACGTCTTTATACAATCGGTTAAATTACAGATCAGACGACCATACTGGTATATTAAGACCTAAGACCTCAAAAATATATCGCTAGTGAGTTGAGACTCCGACGCATCGTATCGGTTAACCTATTCGTGATGGTGACCGTTAAACTTGTTTCTCTTTCTGTCGTTCTGTCTCATAACTTTGTGTAATAGCAGACCACTGCGTTCAATAAAGAGGCGGAGATAATTAGATATGGTTTTCCATTCCTCACTCGTCGTCTTTGCCATAAATATCAGCTTAAGACAAATATAAAATTTCCGAAACCTAATGCACAATACACACGTATACTGTTTCCTTTATGGCACGTTTATGAACTCCTGGACATGATGGAAATTGAAAATTAATTACAACATTGCTAAAACTAACATTTCTTGTTCCTGTATTTTATTGAAAAAATTGTTTCGGATCCAGAAAAAACATCCCTCAACAAACGATGTATGATCATTGTCTAAACTACAACGGAAAGAACGACGAAACTTGAATCACATATATATTTAGTGTTTACATTAAGAGTTGTCTGTGCCGAAGTTTTCGAAATGTTATCATTTGCCATTAAGTCCAAATGGGGAAGATGTATTTCGGGTTATGATGTTAAAATGGACGTCGTGTGAATTACTAAGCATAGGAAGTTAAATCTTGAATCATAAATCACATTATTCATTGCAAATTGACCAATGGTGCGGAACTATTATGCCACATCTGGTGGTAAGATCCTCAGGAGGTCCAAAAGAAAAAAATCTTATACCTAAACTTATCTTACACCATTTGATTGATTGATTATTTCCTTAACGTCCTGTTGCAAATATGTAATGCACATTCAGATCAAGAACATATTAACCATACATCTCATATCATTGATAGGCTCTGCATGAGTGGGTCGAACACGATGAAGGGAGACCCATTCGGACTACCAGGATCAGGATAATTGGCATGTAATTCACATAATAACAGTTGTCTGTGTTGAAAGTTTAAGAATTTTGATATTTGCACTTAGACCAGACTTATTGGCGAAAATGTATTTCGAGTTATCCAGTAACTAGTAAAATATTGTAAAGTAATTTTATTGGTAATTGATACTTAAATCATATATACATTTGTGTAGTTTATATTATATACAGAAATTTAAACAATTCTGTTGGAATCTATATATGACCCTTTGGGTATGGTCTTTCGGGGCGAAAACCGAAATTGAATCTCCCAGAAATCCCTTTTCAATTAAGGATAGAAACTTGATATTGTGGAAAAATCAACACTTTAACAGTCTGCTTAAGGTTTTAAAATTGTGATTGTTCCCTACAGACATAAAAGGACACAAATGCTTTGGGAGTTTTCAAGTCTATTTAAAACATTGTGAAATATTTTGGATAGGATGTAGAAACCTTAATCACAGCTAGCATTATACATGGTAATACAAATGATGGTGTCGATATTTTTGTATGACCCTCTACCAATAACCAATTAAAGTTGGAAGGAATTTACTAAAAGTCTAAATTTCGAGATAGTAAATTTTAAATTTTGAGTATAAGTCGAAATTTTAAGATTTGAAATGTGAAAAAATGACTTAAAAGAAGCTCAATGTCAATTTTGTTTTACTACATTTCCGTATTATTCCGTATTATTCCGTATTATTGGTCAAAATCCCTATCTTGAAAAGTAACGTACATTGATACCGTTTAATGTCATGAAAAGGTAATGACGCAACTTAACACGCATTAGCTTATAAATTATGTTATGATATTTGAACGATATCTTGACGTCCTTTTTGTGGACAAATGTAGGTAGGTTCTTAAAAACAAAACATGCTGTAAATCATTAGTAATAGACATCTTATGGTCATAGCGCTTATATATATATATATATATATATATATATATATGTCTGCAATAATGCTTACGAGGATAGTTCTAAAGAAAACGTGAATTCGAGTGTAGCTTGATACACCGTTTTACAAACGATCACAGTCTTAATATTTTAAAACACACACGTACATTATATTATAGATAATGCATATTCTCAAGTTTGTTTGTTTGTTTTTTTTTTTTTTTTTTTTTTTTTTTTGTCGAATAAAACACCGAGGATGTCAGCATTGATTAAATGAAAGTCTGTATCGCAGATACTATAAGCACTAGGTCAACTATGATATTTGGTGTATGGAATGATTGTAAGGTGTACACATCCCACTGACAGGTTTCATCTGACCATGAACTCATTTTCATAGTTCATTGGTCAATGTCAAATTTTTCAATTTGGTCTATTTCTTAGATACTATAAGCAATTGGGCCACTATATTTGATGTATGGAATGATTGTTAGGTATACATGTCTGTTTGGTAGATTTCATCTGACCTTGATCTCATTTTATGGTCCATCGGTCAATGTTAAGTTTTCATGATTTTATTCGTTTATCAGATACTGTAAGCAATAGGTCAACTGTATTTGGTGTACGGAATGATTGTAAGATGTACATGTCTGTCCGGCAGGGTTCATCTGACCTTGACCTCATTTTACGGTTCATTAGTCAATCTTAAATTTTCATGGTTATGTCTGTGTCTCAGACACTATAAGCAACAAGTCAACTGTATTTGGTGTATGGATTGATTACATGTTGTACATGTTGTCTGGGGCAAGGGTCATCAGACCTGGACCTAATTTTATGGTTCAATAGTCAATGTTCAATTTTCGTATATAATATAAAAATAAGGAGATGTAGTATAATTACCAATGAGACAACTATTGACCAGAGTTCAGATGATGAAGATAAAAGCAATTATATGTCACCGTACGGCCTTCAACAATGAGAAAATTCATACCGTGTAGTCAGCTATCAAAGTTTTGGTTTATTGTATGATTGTAAGGTGAACATGTCTGTCTGGCAGGGTTCATCTGACATTGACCTCATTTACATTGATCATTGATAATGTTAAGGTCGTGTGATGCTTGAAGTAAAACCAGGGACTGATGTCAAGTTTTGGTTCCAATTGGACAAACTGTTTCAGAGGAGTTTATTTTTAAAAAGGTAATACTATAGAGTTTGGATTGGGTTTACAGAATAGATAATAATGGGCTATAAAAGTAGAAACAGGAATAGCATAAACATTTAAAGAATTTCACAAATGAAGACCCGCTTTTGATACTCATAAAACAGCATATCTCTAACCTTTTAGAATTTAACTTCTCTCTAGATAAATAAGAATTGATTGATTTCGTCTCATCTTTTTAAATCGTTTCGTATTGTTTCGGTCAATTTCGTTTTGTTTCGGAATATTGTATGCATATAACTGTAACTTTCTGAATATGTCAAATATTTTGGTAATTTTGATATGAAATGAAAGCATAAAACCTGGGATCTTTGTTGAATCCTTGTTGAATGTTTGTATTGAATAATGAAAAATATATGAAGTTGAAATAGAAGGATATATTGGACATTAAGAGTCAAACGTTGGTGATGTATAATCTAGCGCTAGAGATGTAAAGCTCGGCGTTTGAGATGTAAATCCAGTTCTGGACATGTTTATTCCAGGACTTTAGATGTTTTAACATGCCCATCACACTTTCCTATGTCGTAGAGACTCGTGTTATAACTCAAGTTTACTTCAACGGATCGAAGTTATATTTATAGTATGATGCACAGCATTGCTAGAAAAAGCTCCCGTTCGATTTTAAGCGTTTTCGATCATACATGTCCGAGAAATAGGACCAAGGCCGGCGGGCCCTTCATGATGTATTGTAGTCGTTTTCTAGATTGCTGTTTGAAAACAAAAAGCACCAACATAATTTCGAAAAGGATATATATATATATAATACGTCTAAATAACAGCCCAACAATGTTAGATCTGTAAATTTGCGGAAGCAAATTTTGTTCTTCCTGGCCGGGATTCGAAATCATGCTACTGAGATATCGTGGACCAAATCGCCTTGCGCTATGCCCGGCGCACTAGACCACACTACCACCTAGGGTCGATAAAAATCAAGGTTTCGGTGGCACCTTTCCTCGTCAGTTTTATCTAGCGTAGTAACACAGTACATAATATACAAGGCATGAAGATGAATTATCTATCATAGAGGATCTTACAAATTAATGTAGGATACAGTCACAGAAATAATTATATTATAAGTACGTCTGAACCAGTAACAACTCTACGACAAATTTTATCTATCGGATCACCAGTGATGGTGATACAAGGCTGAAAACACATTCTGTATATATTATTCGTCTAAATAACAGCCCAACAATGTTAGATCTGTAAATTAGCCGAAACAATTTTTGTTCTTCCTGGCTGGGATTCGAACTCATGCTACTGAGATATCGTGGCACCAAAATCGCCTTGCACTATGCCCGGCGCGCTAGACCACATGACCACCTAGGGTCGATAAAAATCAAGCTTTCGGGGCCGGGTGTTACCTTTAAATTACCTAACAATGTAATTTTAACACACTATTTAGTATGTAAATATTAGAATGTTAAAAATGGATTGCAAAATTGTTTAAACAGGTTAACTGGATACTGCGAGAAATGGAACTTAGCAATCAATGTTGACAAGACAAAGGCAATCATGGTATTTAATAAAAGTGGAAACAAAATTGCTGAAGATAACTTGATTTTTAATAATAAATTAGTTGTACATTGCACAGAATACAAATATTTAGGAATACTATTTAAGCCATCTGGAGTTTTTATCTATGCAGTAAATCTCCTGTGTAGAAAAGCCTTAAAGGCATTGTTTTGTATAAAGAAAATGCTTTATTCAGATAAAACAGACATTTTTTTCTCATATGAACCTCTTTGATTCTTGTGTTAGTCCAATTATGCTTTATTGTACACTAGTAACTGTTTTATTACTGAAACGGTCATTTTAAACTGAACAACTCTTAAATGCCTGAAATTACCGCAAGAAAAATGTCAAAATCTTTTCAGTTATTCAGTACGTGTTCAGTACCCTGATCCGCGCAGGAGATCCAGTACAGTTCAGTACTGACTCAGGTAATTAAGAGAAAACGCCTTGCATTCCTACCACCTTCACCTAGTGACAGGGGCATACCAATAAATTCCACTGTCTTTCATATTTATTCATAATATCTTATCCTTAATATCCATTTTGCTGTAAACTGTATCATTTAGGGAATAATGTTTATTCTTCGCATATATACTCAAATATAAAGTGTATGATAATGAGTAATATGCCAAAAGACGTCAAAACATATATGTACCTTCATGCATATTTTCCACACTCTTACTAAAGTTTTCCTCTTTATATAAGTATATTTTGTTTTACTTCTTCAAGTAAAAGATTACTTGTACAAGTAGTACCCCTGACAGACAGAGATCAAAGTTAGGCAGCGAGTCATTTATCGTTCTTGAGATGCTCCTTTTCAACTTTGATAATTGCAAAGTTCGAACTTTGAGATTATATTATAATTAATCGTAATTTACCTCAGGTTCACTATTAAAAAGTAAAAGATGTGGTTTGACTTCGAATGAGACTATCTTCCACGCGGATCATTTATTAGCTAGTCAACAGATTGATGTTAAGTACAACTTAAAATTCATATATTTCAAAACATATTAAGGTTTATGTGTGACACTAAATTCTTCAATAAACTATATAGCCTTTTCTCCTGTGTATCATAGTTTGTTGTTTTCTAAGCAAATTAAAAATCAACAAGTATTGAAAACACATTATTTTATATAGATCATGTAGATTAACCAGCAAAAAGATAAACAAGTTCCTGAAAAGCATAATATATATGTATTTTGATTGATTGGTGTTTAACGTCACTTCAGCACTATCATGACTATAATTGTGTATTTCCTGGAGGTCTGTGTATATTGGTGGAGGAAGTTGGAGTGACATTACACCCTTTTTGCAGTTTAAGACATGCACCTTTCAGAAAGAGAAACTGTTAAGAAATATCATGAGATATGACAACATAATGATTGATAATGGTAAATTTTATATTTTTCCTACAACACTTTATTTTTGAAATTCAGTTAAGCTGTTTAGGGAAAAACATATCTTTAATGGGAAATTTTCAAACCGAAAGAGACACATATCATGAGATATGACAAAATAATGATTGATAATGGTAAATTTTATATTTTTCCTACAACACTTTATTTTTGAAATTCAGTTAAGCTGTTTAGGAAAAAAACATATCTTTAATGGGAAATTTTCAAACCGAAAGAGACACATGTGCCACTTTTATTTAACTAAGTGCAATTTTTAGCTCAAAATAGTGAACTTTTAAGTTCGTTTGCACTTTCTAGTAAATTTCAAGTGTCAACTCTTATGTTAATATGTCGCAGTAGGAACCAAAAGTGCAGTTATATACATTGTAACTCCTTCCTAAAAACAATTTGATACTGGTGTATAAAGATTAACCTTTGACTTCTGATTGTACAAATAAAATGATGTAAAACCATTTCAAGCAAATGCTTTCCTTTTCCACAAAAACAAGTTTAAATTATATCTATCCGATTTAATACTATGACACCTATAGATATATTAGTCTAGGTCCAACAGGAAGCTCCCTTGTCATGCTTGTCAAAATTGTTACCCTGCTGACCAGCCCAGTGGCAGATCCAAGGGAAAGGAGGGGGTTCCCAGGAGTTGGAATCCCACCTTTTTACATTAAATACTAAACTTTTGAATTGGGCCACAGGCATGGACACTATTTTCTTCCCATTACCGATATTTTATTACTATTGACAGAACGTCTAGTGCCTGTGATTGGGCCATTTCGCCCCCTTTTTATCCTGGGTTTGACCCACTCTTTGATATGGCTGGATCCGCCCTTGCTGTCCATGATTATTTTTATGCTTAGGCTAAATTTAACACGATTAGCTGCTAGTTTGAGATAATTTTGTTTTAAATGTAAATGTCGAAGAACGGAAATTTCAATGAACAGCAACCCCTCTCCCTTTTTATGAAAGTCGTCGATCATATCAGCAGTTAATGATTTCAAGGTTCACAAATCAAACAAAAACTCTTGTAAAGGAGGAATGTAAATAAATATCAATCAAAACTGTCAAAATGTCTTCAAAATATATACTTACGTTACTTCAATCGGACGCAGCAGACAAATGGCGCGAAATTATAGGGTAAATAGTTTCGAAAACTATCGGGGTTTTCACCATTCTAATCTTTATACGTACAGCTGTACCCCGTTGGAAAGTACTATAGTAGACTCGTTTTACAGTTATCAATATTTTATATTTGCGTAACCATTAAAGAATAATTATCAGAATTTTATTTGGTTATTGCAAGGACGTATATAAGTTAGTCATACGTCCTTGGTTAGTGCAAGGATTTAATATATAGTTTTACTATATACAAATCCTTTTTATCCCATACAAATATTTAAACAGTTATTATTCGTGTTATCTTTTATCTATTTATGGAAGAGAAACAAGTGTTAACAAAGAAAACAAAGACGCGTATCTACAGTCTAGTTGCCGATTATGTTTCGTTATTATTTAATGTTATTCAATATTTTTTCGCGTTTTTTTTTTATAGTTTCGATTCCTCTGCTATTCAAAGGAAACAATCCTCATGTAATTTTAATACACTGAAAAGTACTGGACAAAATTCTATCAATGAACTGACGTGTATTAAAATGTACTTAACAGTACTGGATTTACTGCTAGGCGTTTTTCTTAATTACTTGAACCAGTACTGACTGGTACTTAATCGATCGCGATAGTTGGTGTACGGAACACGTACTGAACAACTGAAAAAGATCTTGACGTTTTTTCTTGCGGTAATTTCAGGCATTTAAGAGTTGTTCAGTTTAAAATGACCGTTTCAGTAATAAAACAGTTACTAGTGGTAGTTGAAAATGGTCACTTACTATTGTTAAGAACAACAAAACACTTGAGTCACAATAGTTGTCATTGGAATCAGTAAAATTTCAGATCAAATTTGCAAAGAGTCTACTTGGAGTTAATTCTAACGCAGTAAATACAGCTGTATTAGCCGAATTAGGAATGTTTCCTGTTGGTATTCAGGCTCTTAAGTCTTCTATAGGATTCTGGCTGCATATTTTAACTCAATGGAGTCTTTACTATATAAAGTTTACAAAGTTAACCAGCAATTACCTGATAGATTTGTTTCAAAAATTAAAATTTTACTCTCCAAATTAAATTTTTCTCATATTTGGGAAAACCAATGTACTTTTTCTAAAAAAAAAAACCGATTACTTTTAGCTTAGCAAAGAAGCTTAAGGTTTTCAAAGTAACAAAACATTTTGGAATAATAGCCTTCTTAATGACGACAATTCAATGAATGGATATAAGTTACGAACTTATAGAAAATTTAAAGTATGAACTTGAAAAATAACTGTTATAAAATTTAGATAAAAATGTTATTAAAAACTATGCCAAAATAAGAATAAGTAACAGCACGCTAGCTATTGAACGTGGTAGGTATAATAAAACAGCTTTAGAAAATAGATTGTGCCCCTATGTAATATAGAGGTGGAAGATGAATTCCATTTTGCAATAATGTGTACACAACTCAATTACTCTAGAATGAAAATGTTTAATGAAATTTATGATATTGTTCCTAGTTTTATTTCAATGAGTAATGGGGAAAAATTTCATTTTATTTTCTCCCGTGAAGAATATGACATTTTGATGTATAATTACAGAAACAATGTAAGCAATTATGTATGAGCTGTTGATTTTACAAGTATATCTTTTTCTTTACTATAATCTAAAATATGAATGAATTAAATAGAGTTAAGCAGCATTTCCTCTAAATATAATCATTTTATGCTAATATAAAGGGAGGCATGTCGTCTAACATTTTAATATTTTGTAAATGTTACATGTTTGTATTGTTTATTGCTTATTTGTGTTTGTATTTAGTAGCAATCCGATTGTTTGGATTTTATACTAATAAACTCAAAATATCTTATCTGATCTTATCTTATAGTAACAGTCGTTATGATGACGTTTTTGAGGTTCCAATTGGGGCAAAAAGTCCTATATACCCTGGCAGTTTCCTGAATATATACTAACATCTCTGTGTTGTTTTCCAACCACAAAACTCGACACATTTGTAATCCGTAATATATATTGATATACTGTTCCCAGATCCAATTAATATAAATATAGATAAGATCATAAATACATTAAGTATTTTCGTGATGACTCATTACCCAGAGTGTACCTTATCTCGAATTTGTTTAATTTTTCATTATATAGCACACATTGCACGAGAATAAACGTACGGAAAGAAAGATATATTTATTGAGATTGCAATATTTTACTTTTGCTCCTAAATATTTTAATTTATATGCACAGAACGAAAGGAAATAATATGATCACGTTTATTGGTCGATTTTTCTGAAAATTGATATGAAAAAGGTCAGTCAAATAAAGTTTTGCAAAACATGCTAAAATATTTGGCACGTGTTTATCCTTTTGTTCTACATGTACATGTATTAAGCTGCGGTCACACCTTAACGGATAGCTCGAACGGACTCCGAACGGATGAAAAAAGTTTTCCGTTGACAAAATTTGTATCCGTCGGGAGTCCGTTGGTGTACTGACCATATAAAACGGACTCGTAACGAATGGCTAACAGACACACAGGATATGTAACGTACGAGAAACGGAAACGTACCGGACAGAACGGATATCGAACGTACAACCAACGGACGAATACCGCATAAAACGGACACCTAACGGAAGCGTACCGGATAAAACGGATGAACAAGATAAGCGGAAAATTAAAGGCGGCAATATTAATACACGTTACATTTAAATCACATTAACGTGACCTTAAACTAATTAAAAGTTTCCGTGTAACTGGTTTTAGTCTATAGTCTAGAAGGTTTATATTTGCAACATTTAAGTTCAGTCTGGTCTAACTTTGAGCTGCTTGATAGTGAAGACGTGCTCTTACTCCACGATCCATCATGAATAATAAACATTCAAAACATTCAAGAAATCTGACATACCAATACTTGGCATTTCTAACGCGAAATTTTCAATTGGCATTTATCCGTTTTACATTCAGTACGTATCCGTTGTATCCGTTAACCTTCCGTTCATGTCCATTTCACATCGTTCATCATCCACTTTATCCGTTATACGTACGGTAGTAGTCCGTTGGTGAATCGGTCTACCGGACGTCCAACGGGTTGTAACGGATAAGTAACGGATACAAAACGGAAACAAAACGGACGAGTATCGTAAAAACGGACGACGACCGGACGTTAAACGGACACTTCATCCGTTCGACGTCCGTTCAAGTTTTGAACATGCTCAAAATTTTCCACCGGACAGAACGGACGTCGACTGATAAAACGGAAGCTGAACGGACATGAAACGGATATGGACGTCCGTCCAAAGAATATGAACGGACTTCTTACGGACATGAACGGATTGAAAAAAGTTATCTGTTCGGCGTCCGTTCGCGCTATCCGGTAAGGTGTGACCGAGTCTTTAATATAATAATTCTTCATTTTAATTTGTCCGATGTTTGTCATTATAAAAATAAAGAGATGCCGCAACTATCCCCAGAGTTCAAATGACGAAAATAAAGGCACTTATAGGTCACAGAAATGCCTTCAAGAATGAGAAAAAAAACATACCGTATAGTCAGCTATAAAATCACCAAAATAAAAATGTGAAACAATTCACACGAGAAAACTAACAGCCATATATTGTGTTCTTTACGATGTGTGAGCTTGTTCCTTGAGATGTATGTGATTGTTGCTCTAAGATGTACGTGCTTGTCAATTTAAGATGTGCGTGCTTGGTCGTTTAATGTTTAAGGTCTTTCTGTTCTCTATTTGCAATTCATTCTAAATCTTTTAGCTTATTTAGGAATGTCGCATGTACTTTTTCAAGAAAAGTTAAATATTAGTAATTTAAATTAACATTGTTATGTATTAAAAAAAATTAAAAAATCATCATTTTGTTTTTCATTTTCGCGTTAATGTTGAAAGAAGAAAGGGAATTTGGCTAGTTATCAACGTGTTAAATCAAATTTTATTCCACGCTTGTACCAATTAGACAATAAATATAAAATTTAAACTGACTGAATTTTACTTAGATAATAAACTGATGTTTATATACAACTTTGGATATTTGCATAGAAATCAATGCATGTCAACATACTATTAAATATTTCAAGCTAAACAAAATCTGAGAAAAAATATAGACTGAATTCACCGTTTGTTTAAACCTAGATGCATTATCTGTTGCTTTATAATGCAAACCAAATATTATGAATGTATTTGACTTAAAATCAGATAAAATACTAACACATATATTATATTTAGGCATCAAACAGTTATATTTAAACAGAGGATGGTAATGTAAAATTTATCATATTAAAATAATGTGCTTTTTGGGGATTAAAATTAAAACAAATATCGGAAGCGGCGTCATTAACCCAAATACTATCCGTCAGTCGATTTCCGATTGTTTCATTTACGGTCACTAGAGGGCGCAGTGTTATCGAAGTTACCTGCTAAAATAATCATGATAATGTTCCAATTATGTTTTTCTTTTTTTATATAAGAAAAAAATCAAATAACCGATATAGGAAAAAAATATACACCTTAAGCACTGTATTCATAACGTAGTCTAACTCGACCGAACAATCCGAAACAGTTTTTGTTACAGTAGTAATTTACGCAACTGAGTAGTAAAAGCGACATAAAAGAGCTGGATGCTTGGTCAACTAAATGGCTTATGTCATTTAATCCTGATAAAACAGAAATTATGATATTTTCAAATATTGATATATCAGATCTCAACTGTTCCTTAAATGATAAAAATATCCCTATAAGTACATCGCATAAGCACCTGGGAGTTACCTTTAGTAGCGACGCAAAGTGGAACAATCATATTGAAAAGAGTAAAGAAACACCTTTATGTTCTGAGTAAACTTTAATATCGACTGTCTCGAAATAAAACTTTAACTAGTTTTTATTAAACCATTTTTTGAATATGCCCCGGAAGTGTGGGATAGTTAGTTGTAGGATATATTATTCAAATAAATTAGAAAACTTGCAATTGGAAGCCGCAAAAATTGTAACAGATCTACCAATTTTCACAAAAAATGATACTCTGTACTCTGAGGTTGGCTGGGAATCTTTATATGAAAGACGAAGAAGAAGAAAATTACAGATGTTTTATAATATGAATAAAAACTTTCCCATACCACTGAATCTTTTATTCCATCCACAATACGAGAATGGAATAAAATTGACATAAGAATTCGCAACATCGACTCTATATATAAATTTAAAAGAAAATTGAAAAATGAAAGTGTCCAGAGTAGAGTTGCTCTGTATTATACGTATGGTAAGAGAAAACTGAATATCATTTTGACTCAATTGCGATGTTCTGCTTCATTTCTAAACTCTGACCTTTTCAAAGCTCACGTTATACTTGATCCTTCGTGTCAGTGTGGATCTAATTTGAGGATGTTCATCATTTGTTTTCGTTTGCCCAAAATACACTTCATGTAGAGAAATTTGGCTTACTGAAAACTTTGATATAGATACTAAACTATTAACTTGTGGAGATCTTGAACTTTCGAATGAACAAAATCTCCTAATTTTCAAACATATTCAAGATTTTATTAAAAGATCTAACAGATTTCTAGTACCTCCATCAAGTGTTATTGCTACTGGCACGGATGATCATCATCACCAAACCTTAGTCATCATCACAGAAAAATGTGATTTGCTTACTTTTCTTTTTTCTTTTCTTCTTTTTTCTATTCTTCATTTTATTTTCTTCTTTTTATTTATTGTTCGTACAATATCTAAAGAATTTGTTCGCTTTACATGCATGCTCATAATGTTATTATTGTATATATACTTTGTTCCTTTGGCACCATCTTACGGTGTTTATATATCACAACTCGTTCGCTATGCCCGTGTCTGTTGTGACGTTTTCGATTTTTAATGAACGTAATCTATGTATTACTGGTAAATTATTAAGTCAGGGATTTCGTTACCATAAATTACCTAAAACCTTTACTAAATTCTTCCACAGATATAAAGATTTGGTTTTGAAGTTTGGTTGTACCCGTAGAAAACTTATTTCAAACGGGATAGCACATCCTCATTTTTACGATGTTGTTTACCGTGCCCGGAAATTTAGATACGATCCTGGTAAACTTATCGATCCTTTAAATAAACTTATTCTAAAAGGTTACCAATTCAACACTGTAATTAGATCTTTGAATATTGTTTTGATTGGTATTAATGTTGATTTTGTTATCAGTAAATTAAAAGCAAACTAAATATTATTGTTATATACATATGCACTCATACCACATCTTCTTATATCTATAACATTCATGGATCTACAATCTGTCGGTACCTGTATCTTGGCATTGCACAAGGTCATGTTTTCTCTGACTGTTTATGACGTCTATATACTAAATCCATTGGATGTTGGATGTTTAATGATTGATAATTTAGTCTTCGATGCATGATTTTTGTTATTAGTTGTTATTGGCTTTGAACTAGCTGTCAGTAACTGCGAGTACTCTCAGATCTGTACTTAGTGTCTTTTGTTGTTGGGATGTACAAGTACCCGACCATGTCCACTCTGTGTTTTTGTTAGATGTATTTCTATTTGTATCCATCTGATGAGTTAAGCCTTTTCAACTGATTTTTATAGTCCCAGGTTAGGGAGGGGGTTGGGATTCCGCTAACATGTTTAACCCCGCCACATTCTGTATGTATGTGCCTGTCCCAAGTCAGGAGCCTGTAATTCAGTGGTTGTCGTTTGTTGATATGTTACATATTTGTTTTTTGTTCATTTTTTTGTACATAAATTAGGTCGTTAGTTTTCTCGTTTGAATTGTTTTACATTTGTCATTTCGGGGCCTTTTATAGCTGACTATGCGGTATGGGCTTTGCTCATTGTTGAAGGCCGTACGGTGACCTATAGTTGTTAATTTCTGTGTCATTTGGTCTCTTGTGAAGAGTTGTCTCATTTGCAATCATACCACATCTTCTGTTTTATATTGTATTGTAATATCGAGAAGACTTATATGATTGACTTGTGTCTCATCCATTTTGCTGATATTAAGCAAATAAAATAAGTTTAAACTAAACTAGTAAAACGAGTTATCGTGTAAACTAAGAGTTAGTCCCCACTTGTTCTGAGTTTTCGGGTTTTTTTTAATTTTTATTTTACCCCAAAATCTACAAGAACTAAAATATGATAACTAAATCTTTATTATTTAATATGTGTTTGCTGTCATCATATATGTGTATTGTATATGTAAGGAGAGGACTTAATATAAGTTGTAACAACTTGTGTACAATCCTATTGCTTGATTATTGCAATAAAATATTATTAAACTAAACTAATAAATCCATGTGTAGGATTTCAGTCAATTGAAACCGCGAATAAGAGAAAAAAAATATATATACAGGGCCAGGAATAACTGACATTCAAGTATCGTGACGTCAAAAAATAAATTAAAGCTGTGTGTCAAATCTTTGAATGGGATCGCGTCTATTTGTGTTAAAATGCAAATACAAATTTAACACTGTTACATCAAAATCCTCAAATTGTCGTCTGATCTTTTGATTTTGTTCCGTTATAAAGTACAAAATGTATGACAAACAATATCAGATAATCATACAGATATTTGCATGAAAATATTCCCCTTTTTGTCGATTACTTAACTACTATTTTGCACAACCTGTAGCTTGAAAAATAGCTCCGAGAGATATACTTAAAAAAGTTTGCATTTTATTTTAGAAAAGAGCATTCTATAAACTAAATTTTGGCAAAATATTAAATAAATTATATTGTTTGACCCTCATCTAGCTTTAGTATTTTTCTGAATCACGACGATCACCGAAATACCACCAGTAAATCCGCCAAAGAAATGAAATTTAGAACACTATCAAATTGTTCGGAAAATACATGTTTTCGGAAAACTGTACCGTTTCCTTTACAAAAGATTTTTTTGTTACTTAGAAAATATAACAAACAGATCATGTACATGATGGTATAACATACGAGGAAAAAACAAAATATTATACAATTATAGCCTTTGTATGAGGTCGATACGAGGTTATATGCTTCTCTGGGTCGATATAACATCGTATTGACCTCAACCAAAGGCTACAATTGTTATTTTATTAATCAATAACTTTTGCATGAACAATGTAAAATTTGGGATTTCTAGAATCTATTTTTAGTAACATGCTGTATGACCTGTGCAATATGCTGCTTTTGACCTACGAAAAGCTAAACACAACAGTATTGGCGTGCAAACTGAGCAAATACAAATGTACATGTGATCAAGTTTTAACGAATCACAAATCCTTAAAAATATTTGATTGATAATATAAAAAGATATAGTTAAACGCTCTAAATAAAATGTATACATTGATACTTTAAAAATCAATCATTCAAAAAATGTAGCAAAAACAATTGCAACTGCAAATAATGATTCGTTTGAGTAATGCACACTCGCATATGTATCCATATCCTTATTCCAAACTGAGCGACTTCCAATGCTTACACATTGTTTATTCTTCTGTCCTATTGTTACCATGGTGACGAATTTGTAACGTGGGAACTTCATAGCTTTGATAACATCTTTCAGTTCTTCACTAAGTTCCATTGAAAGCTGTCTACATTCTTCGGAATCGTACGAACAAAATTCTAAATTATCTTTAAGGAATGCATAAATGATCGGTTCTATATCTTCCGGTTTAAATTTTCTTACTTTATGTTCAATTGTTTCATTCCCGGTATAATCTAATCGGCGCTGTCGATTAATTTGCACGTTTCGAACTTGTCTTGCGAGTCGGCGCATGTTTATGAATTTAAAGAAGTTTCCATCAGGTTGCTCATTCAATTGCTGCTTTCTTGTTCCCTCAGATGGTGTTGGAGTTCGCCTCATGTGGACCAACCCTATTTCCGGTTTGAATTTTTCTGGTGTTTTCTGTCGGAGGTCTTGATTGTGTTGTTTGATTTGTATAGCCTCATTTTCCTTTGTGAGCCCCACAGGTTTAGATTTAGTAATGACATGATCTTGATCTGTCGAGGAATGTGATATTTCTGTCTTAAAGAAAGTGTCGTTGTCATGGATGTACACTGGTAACGCCATGTTCGAAACGTATCTGAAATAGTAAAAAAAAAAATGTGTATATTTATATTGTATTTGTTTTTTTTTTTTAATTGAAGCTTAAGATACCAAAGGCAGAATCTAAACTCGCAAGTCGAAATGAAACTGGACAAAATCAGACAAAAAAATAAAAAGACAAACGATAGATATAGGAAGATGTGGTGTGAGTGCCAATGAGACAACTCTCCATCCAAATAACAATTTATAAAAGTAAACCATTATAGGTCAATGTAGTCTGCTAATAACCAAATAAAAAAAAAAAACAAAACACACATAATGATTGAACAACACTTGATATTAAAAGTCGGGAACAGAGCCCTCGGTGTTACTTTTATAATACAGTGGAGATCACTTCTAACCTCTCATTAAATCTGTCAGAATCTGTCAGGAGAACTGTTCTAGGACAGTACGTAGAACTGTCAGCCTGACACCTTTTAGTCAGTTCTAGCTAGAACAGTTCTAACCTAGAACTGATTTGGTCAGTTCTACCTAGAACTGATTTGGACAGTTCTACCTAGAACTGATCCTGACAGTTCTACCCTAGAACAGTTTTAGTCAGTTCTACCTAGAACTGACCAAATTTTGGTCAGTTCTACTTCTAGAACAGTTCTACGGTTAGAATTGATTATTATTTGAATTGTTTTACATTTGTCATTCCGGGAGTCAGGATGGCTCTTTTCACATAACAAAATTATCTGACCTCATTAACCAAATGTAATAACTTGTTTCCCAATCCACTATTACATGTATTATAAATAAATATGTTTTAAATTAAACTTAAACTGACCATATTTGCTCTTCATCATGTAAATCTATATACATTTAGCCGCACACTGCAGTAATCCAGTTATATTTTTAGGCAAGGATGAATTGTACAAATGATAGCAATTATATTGGAAAACAATGACTTCAAAATTTTGTTTGCACTCAATTTATAGTACTAGCATGTCCTCTTTTATTCAAAATATTGAATCGTAAACAAATGCGATATCTGTTTACGAGTAGTTTTCATACCTCAGGCGGACCTGTTTAACACAAATCTTCTGACCGCATCAATCTAAACTGACATTATTTGCTCTTTTTTCTGCAAACCTATATAGCTGCACAGTAACTCAGTTATAATTTTAGGTCAAGAAGGACTGTAATATACTACAAGTTACAGCAATATTGGAAAACAATGACCACAAAATTTTGTTCGCATCAATTTATAGTGCCAGCATGTCCTCTTTTATTCAAAATATTGAATTGTAAACAAATATCAGTAGTTTTCATAACTCAGACTGAGTCGTGTAATAAAATCTTTTGACCGCATCAACCAAAACTGACCATATTTGCTCTTTTTATGTAAATCTTATAGTCGCATAGTAAATCTGAAAAATTTTATGCAAGGATGGATTGTATAATACAAATGATAGAAATATTGGAACACAATGCTACCTAATTTCGTTTGCATCAATTTAGAGTGCCAGCATGTCCTCTTTTATTCAAAATATTGCATCATAAAAAATATCAGTAGTTTTCATACCTCAGACTGACTGGTATAACAAAATTATTTGTCTGCATCAACCAAAACTGACCATATTTGCACTTTATTATGTACATGATGTAAATCTTAATAGCCGCAAAGTAAATCACTTATATTTTTATATCAGGATGGATTGTTTAATACATGTAATATAAATGAAAGCAATATTGGAAAACAATGACTACAAAATTATGCTCGCATCAGTTTATAGTGCCAGCATGTCCTCTTTTTATTCAAAATTTTGAATCGTAAACTAATTTCAGTAGTTTTGATATCTCAGATTGTCACTCATATAACAAAATTATTTGTCCGCATCAACCAAAACTGACCATATTTGACAGCATCAACCAAAACTGACCATATGTGACAGCATCAACCAAAACTGACCATATTTACACTTTATTATGTAAATCTTAATATATATATATATAGCGCATAGTAAATCACTTATAGTTACATATCACGATGGATTGTATAATTCAAATGACAGCAATATTGGAAAAATTTCCACGTCAATTTAGAGTGCCAGCATGTCCTCTTTTTATTCAAAATATTGAATCGTAAACAAATTTCAGTAGTTTCAATATATCAGACTGATTCGTTTTAACAAAATTATTTGACCGCATCAACCAAAACTGAACATATTTACACTTTATCAAATAAATATATATGGCCTCATTGTAAACCAATAATATTTCTATGTCAGGACGGATCGTATGATAAAGATGACACCAAACTTTGGAACACAATGTATACCATATCTAAAATTTTGTCCACATCAATTTAGCGTGCCATTATTTCCTCTCTGTATCCATAATAATGAACCGTCACTAAAGTGACTTTTTAAGTCAGTAGTTCGTGATGGTTTGTTTTTTAAACAAAACTATTTAACGGCATCATCCAACACTCACATGACTGATTCATATACTTTATTTTAAAATGAAAAGTACATGTATGAGAAGTTCTCTTCTTGGAATAGTATACTGTTAATATAATTTGAAGCACGCAAAGAAAAATGATTGATTTTGTTTGTAGCCTAACGTCCAGGGGCAAATGTTTCATTCATGTTCAGATCGAGTATATTTTTCAGACGTTCCAGACTCCCAGATATCATTTATAACCGTTATGGATAAGTCTGGCTAAATTGACGAGATGGTGCAAATGTACATAGTTTTTACGTTATACAACACTTTTTCATTCATATCCCATAATTCATCCACTGTACAATTTTCGTTTGAACATTTGTCAAAACAGAATCTTAAATCATGAATGTAAATCCAAGGCAAACAAGGTAAATTACGATTAAAATTCCATGAATTAAATGCAGAGTTATATTTAGGAAGAGACTGTATGTATGTATGTACGTAGATTCCTCCGTTTACGGAGCACCCTCGAAAGCTGCGAGGGTACAGTGGAATCCGTGTAGACTGTTAAAACGGGGAACGAAGAAACGTAAACAATGATGTTTGTATGCAATCTTATAAAAATATTTCTCCGATGAGTTGGATAACCTTTCTATCTACTTCGATATTTGTACATGTAACGTTTGATCAGTAAAAATATAGAAAATTTGCTATTATATAGTAAAGTAATTGGAACTGATTTTTTTCTTCTAAATTCTAAAGTGCCCTTACTGCAGTGACGTCATTTAGAACTGTTCTACAGTCCTGACTGATTTAGTCAGTTCTGCTGACAGTTCTACGGTTAGAACTGATTTGGACAGTTCTACCTAGAACAGTTTTAGACAGTTCTACCTAGAACTGATCCTGACAGTTCTACCTAGAACTGATTTAGTCAGTTCTACCTAGAACTGATTCTGACAGTTCTACTTAGAACAGTTCTAGGGTAGAACTGTTCTAGGTAGAACTGTTCTAGGACAGGTTAGAACAGTTCTATGACAGATTATTCTGACAGTTCTAATGAGAGGTTAGAAGTGATCTCCACTGTATGTGTTGCATGGTTCATACTTAATATTTCTTGCATAGTTTTTTGTTGTTTGTTTGTTTGAATTCAGAAGGTTTTTTCTGTATGCCTTTTTGTGTTTTGTTTTTTTTTTTTTTTTTTTTTTTTTTCTCCAAAAATATGTGATAGTAATAGTATTTTTTCATAAATGTGAAAAATAAGAGGGTGACTGAATCCATTTTTTTTTTTTCAAATAGATAAGGGATCCTTTACTAATGAATATATTATCCTGATCATTGAATGTTCTGTATAGTATTGTGAAATTTCAATGCAAAGATAATAAAGGTATGAACTCTGAAGCGAAAATCACTTTTTTTCAATAGCTGTTAAATTTACCCAAACTAGTCCCCGGATATATCCGGACTTTACCACAGAATCCAACCGACGCTCAAAGTATTCATTTATTGTCAAGTCATCATACTTAGCTTGAGTTGTCAATGTCGAGACTGATTTATCTCTTTCAAAGGTGTGACCTATTGCAAAGACCAACTAGACGATCACAGCTGTTACATGTATCAGTGTATTTCCAGGTATATGTACTAGCAGAATGCTTTAATATGAGAAGTAATAATTATGCAGTTTTCCCACCGTCCATTCAATTGCAATTGAAAAGGCTTTTTATAATATAATGCCACTACTATATTAATTACATCAAACTAATTAAATCTACGTATACTGCATGTGTGATTTGTGTACCGATGCAGAAATGCGCATAATATTTGCTTCATAATTTAATTAATATAAACGAAAATGGTCACCTAAGGCGACAATTTCAAATTTAGAAACTAAGTACAACTACCTCAGGCAAAGTTGATGTTTAGTTACTAGTAGATGGATTTTGCTACTCTTTTGGTCCCCTTTGATCGTAAAGCTCTTCGCGTGTACTAGCACTTGTACAACTTTAGTTTGAGCGTTCTTGTTGAAGGGAAATCCAGAAAAGCGCTTTTTATATTGAGCGCACCAAATTTATAATGCGCCTTTTTCATTAACACATAAAAATAAGATCATGTTATATGAATGCTAATACAACCCTCCTCCACAGTGACTGTTACAGTGTAATAGAAAACGAATATTTGGCAAAATTATAATTCAATTACTCACTGAATTTAATAGATGTGTCAGTGGTGAAGTGAAAGCATGGATCAAGAAATAATACCACGAGTCGTATAATAAAATCTTAGAATACTTCAAAACCGCAAAATGAAGCTTCTTGCAAAAGCCATAAATGCCATGCTCTAGGTCCTTAAATTAGGAAAAATACACAACGTGTCTGTTGAAATCCATTTAGACTTGTTTTAATAATAATGGTTGTGTCTTTCTTTATGGTTGCGAAATAAGGAGAGAAAGTACCAACAAAATTATCGAAAGGGTTCCTTTGAAAATTCGGTAAAATTAATATTCTTTTACTATTTTACAATCAACTTTTTATGGTGTATGGCGAACCTAAAAGGTTTCCTCTCGAAATACAAAAAAAAAAACAAAAAAAAACAAACAAACAAAAATGGTATCCTATTGGACAAAACGAATTGAGGGTAGACTGAAGTTCGAAATGTTCTTCTATAACATATACATGTACACCGATTTATGCTATGAATATTGTCAATAATGTGTTACCAAGTATTATAGTTGGTTAACATTGTGCATCAAAGTATGGAGATCAATTTGAACACGTTTACACATTAACAGTTAAATCAAAAATACTGTCTATAGACTAAACAACTAAACAACTAAACACTTGAATTTGAAATTTATTTGAATAAATTTTCTTATCTTACCTCTTATACATTTCTAGGAATATGATTGGTTGAAAGCAACCGCATGGAGACCGTGAATATTTCATATGGGGTTAGTAGGAGCGGTTTATTTCAATACACGGTTAGTAGTGGTGTTACGTCCTTTTGTAAAAACAACACAGTGTTGAGGAAAAATCTGAAAGGTTTCAACAGACGAAGAAATTGATGATGAACGATTGAAATAAATTCATAAAACACATTTAAAATATTAAAGCTAATAAGTTGTTATTGTTGGCATGTGTTTTTGTATAGACCAATGGAAGTAGGTTCTTAATACTAAATATTGAAGACTTGATCACTTTGATAGGCCACTAGTCTAAATACCACATGTTAAGATAGTCGGTAAGATAAATTCGTTACACCGTGTGCTAGTGACCTAAAACGATATATGGGGTCAGTAAATTCCATATGGGGTGAGAGCTCTCTAGCGCTCTCTCACCCTATGAAGTTTACTGACCCCATACATATCGTATTAGGTCCCTAGCACACTATGTAACTAAAATATCAGAGAAATGATTGAATTCTGCAATATCTGTACAATAAAAGACAATTAAGCTACCTTTTAGGCAGAAAAGGCAAAGACGAAGATGGCAAAGTATCCAACGAGGAATTAAAATTTACACATTGTGCCACTTGATTAAAATTGGGGACGAATTTCATAACGTAATGATATGCCGAAGATATGCCAATAAACAATAAAAATAAATGGTCACCGAACAAATCCCATATCGCATAGCAAGCTAAAAAATAGACCCCGATATAACAAATGTAAAGCAATTCAAACGTGTTGCAAGAATCTATTTTTTCTTCTAAATTGCCAAATACACTAAAAATCGGAAATATAATGACGTGTAAGCAGAAAATCGATATTATCATATATGTAAATTTATTGAAACGATTAATAAAGGGTTGTGAGATCCTAGCTAACATTAATGTCAAAGATGCTGATTTGTCATATACTAGTATGTTTTGTTCTTTATTCCTTTCGAATGCTTTTGGTTTGTTTTGAAATAAATATAAATAACCAACTCTTTGTCGAGGGGATCATAGGGGGCCTTGCAGTACCAACTTATTAAAAAAAATACGAACTATAGAATTATACATGTAAAGAAAATATATATATTATAAAAATTAAGAAAATGTTGTATGATTGCCAATGAGACAACTCTCCATCAGAGACCAAAGGACGTAGAAGTTAGCATTATAGGTCACCGAGCAAACCCCATACCGCATAGCAAGCTAAAAAAGACCCCGATATAAAAAATGTAAAGCAATTCAAACGAGTTGCAAGAATTTATCTGTACGCGCGTCGAGTGTGAGGTCGTTTAAACAGTTGTCTTGTTAATCAGACAAGGTTCGTGAATATAATATACCAGGGTGTTGATGGGGTTTACAGAAAAGAGATTAATGGTTAAAAAAAAAGCAGAGAAAAATGGGCAAAAAAAAAAGAATAGAGAATAATGGGGTGTTAAAATATAAAGAATAACTGCAAAAATTAAAGAATTGGGTAAAATATAAAATATACTGATTATACACTGTCCAGAATACAGTTATCAAGTGATTACAGACTAGCCAATATTTTTAAAGATAAAGAATAATGAACGAAAAAAATTAAAGAATACAGAAATGAAGGACCTGGTCTTAAGTCATTCTTTCATAGGTGAAAAAAACTGTCTTATAACTCATACATGTGATGGATTGTGAAACTCAGATCAGGAGATTGGGAAATTTTGGTCAGGAGATTAGGACTCAGATCAGGAGGTTTTTTATCGACATAAATTTTGTCGTAAATGTAACCGTGTGATGAAGAAATTGTCTTTTAAGGTGTTTTTTCTTCAACTTTCCATCCTTGTACTATTAAACTTTTTATCTTTATTTTTTAAGACTTTCTATAATTTCAGTTTTACTTTTTGGATTTATCTTTTAAAAGTAAATTCATTACTGCAGATTGCACATTTTTTAATGCTTTAAACCGAACTACAACGGTCATACTTATTATATAAGTTTCAATTTAAGCCTTGAAAAGAAGTGTAGAACCCTCAGATAATTTCCAAATTATTATTTTTTGTTGTTGTCCTAAGGCATTTAAAATCATTTAATTACCATCCTTTTATGATAATTTGTTCAATTTATATTTCATTTATATTCTTTTAACAATTTACATTATTTAAAGGAAAATAACTTTGAACAGCGTAAATCAAGGGAAGTAACCCAAAATTTATTTCAATTATTTTTAAATACACAAAGTTTTTATTACACAACGGCAGTAAGCCTGAGGTAAAAATCGTTGATTACCAGTATGTTTGACACCCAAGCTGGCAAGTGAAGCCATATAATTATGCATGTTCTTTGATTTACATGTAAAATTTAACTTCAGGTAATGTCAGTTATCACCGGATATGCGGCTGATAGTTTTCATTCATGAAATATTTCATACACGGGATTTTTTCTCTTCAACGGGAGGACGGGAGGAGACCCCTGAAAACGGGATTATTGTACTCCCGTCGGAGGTTCACATGTATGTATAACTTGTCTTTGAACCATTTTGTGAAAATCTCCTTAAAATGCTTCAATACAATACGAATAATTCATATTATTTCCGTTACCAGAAAAACTATTTTCTACTACGCTATTTTTTAAAGTGATTTGGGCGTATTAAAGGCAAACTGGATCCCTCCATTTTTTAAATGAAAAGTCTTTCTGGTCGCTTGAAATTGAACTTTTTTTCTATTCGTGGGTATATTATTCAACCCTGCAATTATTTTTCATATTTATTTACTTAGTCGATCATATATGGAAAATTTTCTTATTACAATATTCCTTTGGCTTTCAAATGTATGGGTAAGAGCATTCCTACCAGAAATGTATTTTTGTTATTATATTTTCAAATTAAACAGTTTGGCGGAAGGATAAGGATAGTAATCAGACGCATTTAAAATACTTGTAAAAAATACTTGAATAAACGGAAGATCAAATTTACTTCAGTATTATCCAACCCCGTGCATAATAATATCCCCTTAAAAACATAATTGAAACAATGTTTTAAATTATAAAAAAAATCATACCTTTTCAGATTTCTTCTGTTGTCAAAACAAGTATTAACTGTTTCTTTGGTGCCTTTATGCGAATGTTCAAAGTTATAATACATAACAACCAGTTTACATTCTTAAGTTTACTTTGAATTTCGCACTTTTTCACAAAACTTTAAAAGACCGGAAGACCGTTATTTACATTTTAAAATTTAGGGTACATTTATGTTGACATAAGTATTACAACTTATTTGGATGAAGATATTTACAATTTGTTTAGGTATATGCGCCCAAAGATTTAATGTTGAGAAATATATATTACAAAAATAATTGAATGTTTGAAACGAGTCTGGTTTAAATTTAAATTTACATGGACATTTTAAAAATTCCAAGGTTAATTTACTTTATTTAAATTTCATATTTACACAGTTATCCAAACGGCCAGCACTATTCAACATTGGTTACTACATGTAACATCCAGTTTAACCTGTTGTAAATGCGAGAAGGAAAATAGTCCTGACTTGAGATTTCTTCAATCCATTCATATTAATAGTTTTTCTCAAGAGAGCTGTTTGTAAAGTAGTTCGCTGGTTTGAAAAAAAAAATCACCCCTAGATTAAGAACAAACAAAAATGATATTTGTTTTTTCCGCTAAGAATAGTTTTGGTGCTTTTATGATGTATATCCGTGAACTCTTTTATAAGCATTGTCGTGATAATACTATTCATGTCCATTAACTTATTATTAAACCTCATAAGATTAGTCTTTCTCGACTTCTGCTTCTATTTTTAAATTCTTTACAAAGAAAAAGACTTTATATAAAATTGAGAATGGCAATGGGGAATGTGTCAAAGAGACAACAACCCGACAAAAGAGCAGAAAAAGCCGACGGCCACCAATGGGTCTTCAACACAGCGAGAAAATCCCGCACTCGGAGGCGGGCTTCAGCTGGCCCCTAAACAAAATGTGTACTATTTCAGTGAAAATGGACGTCACACTAAACTCCAAAACATATAAATGAACTAAAATTAAAAACATACAAGACTAACAAAGGCCAGAGGCTCCTGACTTGGGACAGGCGCAAAAATGCGGCGGGGTTAAACATAGTTTGTGAGATCTCAACCTCCCACTATACCTCTAGCCAATGTAGAATAAACAAATGCACAGCAATACGCACAGTAAAACTCTGTTTAAAAGAAGTCAGAGTCCGATGTCAGAATAGATACATACATTCTTGTATTATACCTGAAACATTGTTGACTTCTAAATATTTCAGCTCTAGACTTCAAAGAATATAATTGAAACTATTTTATTTTTCAGTTAACATGGGAATAAAAAAGCAAACTAAATGACTCACACAAAACCAGCATATACATGTACCTAGATTTTTGTTTTGTTTTTTGAAAGTCATTGTTCCAACAAAATTTACCTTATTTCAATGGGATGAAGGTCTTACATGTAATTGATTTAATCATTTTGGGAAGGGGATGAATTTCAAAACCTCAATTTATATAACCAATCTATTTAACCCCGAAGATCGATTAGGGTATAGAAATAAGGTCATCTATGGACCTTTTTAATCTTACAAGCTGTAAAACCCAAGCTAAAGAAGGAGCCCGTTAAGTTATGCGGGAGGTATAAATACGCAGCCACGTTCATTCGGAATTGGAACATCAAATTCGATGCCTCTGTAAGGATATTGCCATGCTCTCTTTGCGTTAAAAACCTTTTTAAGGGTCCGTAGATTGCAAAATCTTTCGTTCTTACATATATACAACACATCGTCATTCTTCAATTGCCAGTCGAAATTTCCGCCCTTCTTTCTGTAGATCAACTTCGCAGAGTTTGCGAGTTTGACTCCTCGTTCACGACCTGAATATGCATATAATATTTGCCACTGGTTGTTAAACTAACACCAATCAATTAACTTGTCCATGTGAGTATGTCTTCTCGTCAGTGCGATGACACCAACACATGTTAGATTATAAAGGGTAATTTATTTAAGACGACAAAGATACATTTTACAAGGATAATTATTTAAGTGCCCTTTCATTAACTTATGCCAACACTCCTTTTAAAAGTTTATAGAAATTTCCATTAAACACACAACGGGCTTTTTTTCTTTATCGATAATGTTATATTTATATCTTCCGCAACAAATGCGATTAGACAAATGTGGATATCGTAGAGGTACAGGAATCAATAACTTCCTGATTCTTTGAATACAGTTAATAAGTGCAAAGTATTCCCTCTTGTTACAGTTTATTGCGTGGGTAAAATTAGTAAATAAGTTTATTCCCACTAATTAAGGACTTATATCTTATACTGTCCAATGTCATTTTCGTGTGTGTGAGAGTCTCGATTAACCTCGACCTTTCCATATTTCTAAGCCTCATACACATCATTGTTATTTTTCTTACATTGACCTATCATAACATTTTGTGCGACTTACAAAACAGTAATAAACGTCCAACAGCAAGGATTACATGATTATAAAATCTTACATTGAATCAAATAGGAATGTACCATCCTTTTTACTTGACGGACACTGTAAAAAGGGAATTATGTTCAATACATAACAAATTAACAGTCTGCAGCAAAATACACCACCCTATTCGGATACAAATCTTAAATTCTTAATGCCACAAGATTGCAAAGCGGTTAAAGTCTTTGGTTTGACCGAACATGGGATCGAATTAAGATCCCTTGCACTCAAAGCGAGTACACCATCAAGAGACCGACCGAGGTGGTTTGCTTTAGATATGAAATAAAGATAAATTTACACCTTGAGTATTGTGGTAACACCTTAAGTAAACGGATTGTATTGGGGAAATCATTTGAGAACCTGCATCTTGATTTCAAAAGCATACGTGTATGTTACTCTTACTGCTGTTAGTGATTTTAAACTGAGATGATGGTCCGTAGTTGCTTAGATCGTCGTTTTTATATACTACCCCTTTTTTTCCCACACAAACACAGTTTTGGGTAAATGTCCATGTGCCTTGACAGATTTACCTCGAAAATGAAATATTCAATTCTATTTAAATGAAATGAACTAACTGTTGCATTATAATTAATAGCTGCCTCGTGCTTTAAGTTAAGAGAAATTTTTATGTTGTCGTTTAGTTTTAAACACCTGAGAATTTATTGCTGCTTGTATATGCTTCATCAGTCCATTTGTGTTTTGCTTACAACAATGGTATACCTTAAATAAGTGATAATCGTTATCGTTGATTAATCAACTTGCCGTGATATTTATAAACCTTTTGTGCATGAGGAAGGAACTTTTACGCACTTACGAGTACCTGAATGTGGTATGAATAAATTAAGGTAAACAAACTCGTGCTTCTTTTCAATCAGTAATCACAAAAAAAAAATATATACTTTTAACCAATGGATTTATAAAGTAAACTTTTGCGTTCGATTCAGCTTTTTGATCACAGGTTTTAAATAATGTGCGTACAATATTATGTGTGCTCTAGAGATTTCTGGAAAATAAAAATATAATATTGTATTTAACAATGCATATATATTTTATAAGTACACGAATAACATGTACCCTTTAAAAAAACATTACTGCTTAATACGTTTATTTGAATAATGATACACTTTCTTTTTTTGCCGTTCATTGGCAACTATTTAATTACTATGCAAATAAATCTAAAGATAATTTTCTATACTTAGAGTAATATAGCATAAAAATCACAGAGTGGCAACGGAACTGATCTTTCTTTCTTATTCATCAAGGATTTATTCAAGCGGCAACCCGGCTTTCAAGACAACGTACAACAGAGAAGAGGGCACATTTAAGTGACGTTTATTTTCATTATTACTAGCCCTGGGCATATGTGTAAATGCTTATACTTATTATTTTTATGTATTAACATTAATTTAAGGATTACAGAAGATTAAGATAAGAAAACATTTTGATTGATTCAGCTTTTATATTAACTTTAAGAAAACAATTTCTATTTCCGTTTTCTGAAGCGGATGGTAGGTTTATATAGTCGTTTTGGATTCTGCTCGTTCGAAAACTCTCTGTATTCAATAATGTGGTAAAACATATTAATTATAATCCTAAAACCGTGAAGTGATTAAAATAAATATAATGTTGTATTATATATTATTATTGAGAGATGAGACTTAAATAAAATATTGTTTTTGAATTTAATTGAAAGGTAAACGTTGTAATATTTAATTCAGAACTTGGAACGTTCAATTTTCACAACGTATTTTCCTTGTGGCACTTTGTTTTTCTAAAAATTTGAACGGATGTCACAAGTGGAGCCGGAACTGCCTACCCGTTAGAGGTGTCAGACCACCAATTCAAAACCCCTATTTATTCAACCATTTTTTTTCAATTTTCACAGCTTTCTTAATATTTTACCTGGAATTTAACTTCATAGAAACCAGGTTTATCCTGAATTGTACATATATCGCCTTTCTACATGCCAATTTTCAACCAAATATTTTTTATGAAATTTCTCAGTATTTGGTTATTTTCTTGAAAACTATTATGGATAGCTATATACAGAGAGAAACTTCAAGCGACAAAAATGTTCAGCAAAGTAAGAGCTAGAGTAAGTCAACAGGACCAAAATTTTCAATCGATGAGTTATTTCCATTGAAGGAATTTTTTTTTACAGAGTTTTTTTTTTTCACAGAAACTTTGATTGATAGAGAGAAACTACAAATATCAAACATGTTCAACAAAGAAGTTACAAATAAGTCAACATTACCGAAAAATTTTCAATTGATCCCTTATAGGAGTTATTTCCCTTGAAACATTTTTTTTTCTCCAATTTTCTTAGTCTTTGGCAGAAACTATGATAGATTGACAGAATTTTCATACAGCAAAAATGTTCAGCAAAGTAATACTTATAAATATTTCAAACATGACGGAATTGTCAATTGACCCCTTATAGTAGTTATTGTCCTTGAAAGATGATTTTTACCATTTTGGGTTTTTTGTTTTGTTTTTTTGTTTTTTTTGGGTTTTTTTTGCAGAAACTATGATAGATAGAGAGAAACTATTATCAGTATTTTTAAAAACGCATTAATTTACATTAAACAGCAAAAACAATCATTGATGCAAGATCTGAAAAAAAATCCTTTTCAAAATCCTCGGATCCGCATCTGTTGAGTGCATTATTCAGTCATCAGAAAAGCAAAACACATTTAACACTCTGTAACTACAGAAGCTAGCCAATTGATTAAATGTTAAATATATTATAGTCTTAAATGTAGGATTTCACCTGGGTCAATTTTCTTTTTTGCCAACTCTTTATCCAAAACAATACATTTTTCGCTACTTTCAAATTTTTTTTTTGCCAACTAAAAAAAACATATTTTTCGTTTAAAATTCTTGCCACATTGTTGTATATTATAATTCTACTTATCTATTTTAATCTACTACATTGTCATAAATTAACACTCAATAATATTAAACACACATTTTCTTTTAAAAAGATACTGTGAAATTGCAATATAGATCATGAAATCATCATTTTTGACTTCTGGGAACACGGGATTCATCTTCAATAAGTTTTATCGGATACTTCCAGTCTTATTGAAGGATAAAGACTAAAGTAAGAGATGACAACAGTTTTCTGTTCCGGGTCATCATCAAAAGAAAAGTCGATGTTAAATACCAATACCGATACAAGATATGTGTGGACTTTCTCAAAATGCAATTGCATTGAAAAGTATCCCGGCGTAGTATAGTTTAGCTTAGTGGTGTGTTTTTTACAATAAGAAGCGAACGGTTAACGTTGACTCTAAATTTTAAGACGTGCATTGGCCTCTCGTACATACATTCATTTGTATTTGTTTGATTTAGGAGTGCAAAACAAAACTTTAACAAAAGATATATGTAAGGGTCAAGAATAGGAATGACGGATTTTACGGACAAATATATACACGAAATGATATGAGTAGAATATGTTTAATAGTCAAATAACTCAGTTTGCCACTCCACCAGTCCAGCACACAATTCAACAATTTGACTTGATTCGTGACTTGGATGTCTCCTCAAAGTTCCGACAACCTTAAATGTTTTTAAACGTCTGATGACGTGTTCGACATAAACTTGCCATTCTGAAATTCTTCTATTTAGTTTTTTTGCATTTTCTTTTCCCTTTTCGGTTTTGTATTATTTGGTGTCTCCTCATGATATGGCGTAACAATTGGTGGAAGGTTCGCAAAAATCTTATCACATAAATTAACACAGTTTGGAGGAAAATCCAATTCCAAGTTGGTGCCAATTCTTGGAAGAAGGTTGTCTTACTGTGCATCGTTTTAATGTTCAAGAAAACCACTTTTCATGAGCCGTATGTGATTCATATTGTCTATTACTATCAAGGTATGAATGCAATGAATGGACAGATAGACGAAAGAACGGACGGATGGACCCATTCACCCATCACTATATACCGTCCAATGCGAAAATGGCGACCGCCAGCGGAAACCCTGCTTAAATGTGCCTGAAATATTTGATATTCGAAAAGCAACTGCAATTTTCTTCTAGTAGTCTACAGTACATCAGTACTTTGATTCAACATTTTTTTCTTTGCCTTAAGAAAGAAACAAGGTTAATCTAGAATAATGTACTAGTAATCAATATTTTTATTTGTTTAGGTTGCCAGCCAGATGAAAAGAACAATACGATTTAAAAGTCGAAATTTTGATACGCTGAGGTACACGGTCCTGCTTTTACAGATTTTCATCTCTTGCGTGAATGCATTTGAAGTTACTGTTTATATTATGAAGGACAGTGAAAGAAAAGAAACACTTCAATTTGCCGGCTTCTAAAGGATAGGTGAGACTCATCTTGTTTGGTAAGTTTTATGCCCTGTTACGATAGTTTTTATGCAGCCATCTGTCCTGTCTTTAGTCTGAAGGTTTTGGTCACAGTTCACCATGAACTTCAGTTAGCAACTTGTAGTTTTATATACTTGACATCTATATTACTAAATGAATAGAGTTGAAATTGGGTGTCGCGTTTTCTTCTTTCACATAAACTTCACGAGTATTGTTTTATACCACAAAGGGGTAATTGCCAGCGTAGTTTATTATGTGTTCATTTCAAGATCTTTTGGGGGGTATTTGGGGGTTAAAATCGGATAAAAGTCAGTTCGGATCGACCGTCCTTCACGACGTTCGGCTCTGAAATTTACGTGCCATCTGTTCTGTTCTGTTCTGGTATAGAAAATCCCTCCTTCAAAGGAGCACTTCGACCGATAACGAATAAAAATGTTTATAAACCTAAAAAGACATACACATCATTTCCGTCATTGCACGTCTGCCCGGCAAAATTAAATTTTATTTCGTAGCATAAATATTGACCTTACACTGAAACAATTTGTGATACAAATTCCCTTGACGCTCTCAGCAATTGAAAAGGGTGGGGGATTACTTCAGTTTTCTGTTAAAAATGGGTACCGAAGTGCTGCTGGAATGTGACCCACCCCCATTCATATATTAATGCATAAAATTTTCAGCCCACTCATATATGGGGTGGTTCTGAGCACGGAAACAGCAGAAATCAGGTGCGGATCCAAAATTTAATGTTATGGGGGAGGGGTGCAGCAGAGCATGTTGCGAAATATTTTTGGGTAAGTTAGCAAAATTAGCAAAAATTTACGTGCCGTCATCATTTCCGCTTTGTCTGCAAGTATTATGGTCTGCTCAGCAAAAAGTATACCCTAAAGGGTGAGGTGATTACTTCGTTTTTCGGTTAAAAATGGGTACAGAAGTGCGGCTGGAATGTGACCCCCCATTCATATATTTTTCAGCCTACTCATATATGGGGGTGGTTCTGAGCACGAAAATACCTGAAATCAGATGCGGATTGACCTTACACTGAAACACTTTGTGATACACATTCCCTTGACGCTCTCAGCAATTTAACAACAGATTTTTACACGTCAAGAGCTTTTCCTTCCGGGGAAGCGCATCAATTCAACATGAAAAGGGTGGGGATTACTTCAGTTTTCCGTTAAAATGGGTACCGAAGCACGGCTGGAATGTGACCTACCCCAATCATATATTAATGCATAAAATTTTCAGCCCACTCATATATAGGGGTGGTTCTGAGCACGGAAACACTTGAAATCAGGTGCGGATCCAGGATTTGAGGCGCAAAAAATATTGTTCCACCGAGAAGAGCGTGGTGCGAAATCCTTTTGGGTAAAAATGCCAAAATTAAACCAGAGTTCTAATAGAATGGTGCAAACAAGATATTTCATCAACTAAAACACATGTGATCAAGATTGGTAAATTAGCAACAAATGATTTAAGATTTCAGTTTAAAAGGTGTAAACGAGATAATTTGCCGATCGGAGGAGGTGGGAAAAAAATTGTGATTAAATTTTCGGAAAATCAAGATTTCATACAGCACGTTTACATCCCGTTTTAGGTACGGACCATTTGATTTTCCGTGGGATGGGGCTGGGATTGTCATGAGCACCTGGATTTTTATCATTCAATGTTTCCTATGTGTTCAGTACACAAAATTTATTTCCAAATGATTTTGGGGATTGGCAAAACTGCTAGACTGAGTGTTAGACAGATTTTTTTTTTTTACCAAATCAGGGTCAGAATAATTTTGTAAAAATCCCAGTCAGTTTTCACTCTATATGTCACCAGGTATTTATAAACACATATCATTTTGATTAGTGCAATGAATCCAGGGTATAACAATGAAATATCCTATGATTAGATCACAAACGCCAATAGTTTCTGTCGGGACTATTCTTTTGGGTGACATATTGAGTGGTGGTATTTCGTCTGTGACACGCTTCAAAAAGATTTAAGATCTTAACATCGCCTTACACCAAAAATATATATCTTCAAATTATGAACCAAAGTATATTTCGCGGGTATTTTCTAGTATATATAGATACAAGAAGATGTGGTAGGAGTGCCGATGGGACAACTCTCCATCATAGTCACAATTTGTAAAGTAAACCATTATATAGATATAGGAAGATGTGGTGTGAGTGCCAATGAGACAACTCTCCATCCAAATAACAATTTATAAAAGTAAACCATTATAGGTCAATGTACGGCCTTCAACACGGAGCCTTGGCTCACACCGAACAACAAGCTATAAAGGGCCCCAAAATTACTAGTGTAAAACCATTCAAACGGGAAAACCAACGGTCTAGTCTATATAAAAAACGAGAAACGAGGAACACGTATAAATTACATAAACAAACGACAACTACTGTACATCAGATTCCTGACTTAGGACAGGTGCAAACATTTGCAGCGGGATTAAACGTTTTAATGGTACCAAACCTTCTCCCTTTTTCTGAAACAATAGTATAACATCACAACATAGAAAAACACACGATAAAATATCAATTGACAGGCTTAACTTAATCAAAAAACGTAAATTAATACACTATGAACGAATAAATTTGATCTGCGATATCTGAATGCAAATGCACAGTTAATAAAATATTAGGGACAAACAGTCAAGGCCAAAAAGCAAACAAACAAGTCCAAACAAAGCCATGGCAAGACACCACGGCGAAATATTTAACCCTTAGAAAATAATCACTTTTGAAAAAAACCGGTTTTCATAATATATACAGGTAAATGAAAAATAACTTTGTCATTTTAGGTATACTACTTCTGTCTATATAAAATCTTCCAATAATTAGGAATACCAAGAAAGGTCTGTCATATAAATACCTAATTTAACACTAGATACATAAGGGGTGAATATCAACAATAAAACTATACAATTAGAGCTAGCTAAAACTTCCCTGTACAGATTTAAGGAGAATAATCCTGATGTTCATACAAATGTAGTATGAAGAAGTGAAAATTAGTAGATATTCAAAATAATCAAAGCTGGTATATAGACAAGATCCATATTAATATAAAATAACAAAAAAGTATTACAAATAGTATCAACAGGTCGAATTAACAAGAAAGTACGATTTGAGAGTACTCGCAGTTACTGACACTAGATAAAAGCCAAAACAATTAATAATAAAAATCATGCATCAGAGACTAAATTCAACTAAAACACATCCCAGGGATTTAGTATTTTAACGTCATGAACAGTCAAAGAAGACATGACTTGTGCAATGCCAAAAATAAATGTATCGACAGGTAGTAGGATAGTGAGGAGCTACTTCTTTAGAGATAAAATTAACGTGTGTGTCTCTAAACATCCCGCCTCAAAGAAGATACAATTTAGTTATGTTTTAATTTGCTAATGACAAAATCGATATTAGTGCCTATGTAAACTATATTCAGAGATCTAATTACAATATTGGTACGATAACCCTTACTTATAAGTTTGTTTAAAGGTTCGATGAGTTTACACGGATCACATAGTGATTTCCTCGCTTTAAGTACAATATTACCGTAAAATTTAGGATGTGAAATACCATTTTAATAAGTTTTTACAGGTACAGCCAAATTTACTAATCAAGTCTTTGTATCTATGAGAGAATTTAGTAAAAGTTTTAAGTAATTTATGGTATCGAAATCCCTGACACAATAATTTCCCAGTGATGCATTGATTACGTTCGTTAAAATCTATGACATCAGAACACACACGGGCATACCGAACGAGTTGGGATATATAAACACCGTATGATGCTATTAAAGGGCACAGTTAGTGCCCATAGGAATACCTACTACCTGACGATACACTTTATCGCCGAAACGTACATAAATGTTATCTAGCAGAAAATTTAAAGCTTCAATCATATCCTCACATTTCCAGTAAGTGTATCTAGCATACTTTCCCTTTTCGTTACAGAAAAAGGCTTTAAACGAGTTACAGCAAATAAAATTACAATGAGATTTTTCGAAGACCATTTTATCAAATACAAAAACTTTTTCTTTATAAGATTGTGTGGAAGTGTAGTGTACAGAGTAGAAAAATCATAACTGACAACAGAATTATAAGGACCATCAAAAGCATGTATTTTATCTAAAACCTCTAAAAATTTTAACACTCCAAAAATAATTAATACCATTATTTTCATAAGCTTTATTACAAAAGTTAATAACCAGTTCTTTGATAGTAGTAAGAGGTAGTTAGAAGAACTGCTAGATTAGTAGTAGAACACTTACTCGATGGGGAGATGAAACGGAATTTAAATGTTTTTGTGTAATTTCGGTAACCAGTACATGGTAGGGACTTTCAAAAGTTCGGAAGATGCTTTAAGTTGGGTAGTGGCAGTGGTATGCTTGTTAACGATTTGACTCTCTGTGGTGCGTACGGACCTGAATGTAGAGGAATTGATAATTTCGTTTTGAAGAACTTCCGTATAGTATTTGCGTCACACCACCACTACATTATTGGCTGCCTTGTCTGCCGGTACGAACACAAACCGCTCTGCGAGTACCTTGAGTTTATTTTTATTCTAGAAATGGGAATATCATGGATCCTATTATTAATTTCCGAATTGTTTTCTAAATGAGATATTCGAATATTAACAGTATTCATAATTTTATTCAAATAACTGTCTAAAGATTTTTATCCAATTTTCACGTTTGCACCAATTTTACAGTAGGCAGACAGAGCGTCTTTAATGACCTGACGACACTGTTTCCAATCTATTATAGATGGAGGACTGTATTTCGGTCCTTTCTTTAGAAAAGTTATGACCTCACGGTCTTCGACGATGTTGAGGTCTCCTGTAATAACATGACCATAGGGAACATATCTAAAACTAGATGTTTCGCAGTCTCAAGTGGAAGGAACATTATTTTCTATATTGACGTATAATTAAAATCAAATTTCTGCTCGGTTTTTATAAGAATACGAAATAATGGGTTGTTCTATATTATCAAAATATGGAGGTATTAACTATATACGGAAGATTCATTGAATATGCTAGACAAATTAATAAAATCAATACCTCTATTTATATATTTTAATTTAAGAAAATGTCGTTTATGATTTTCAGGTTTATCAATACTAGGAAATAGCCTGTGATGACAAAAGGCTGTAATAATACGGGTGTATTCATAAAACGTGCTCAAAAAGAAATTTTATCACACTCCAGAAAAGTAGCATATAATTTACTTATAGGTTACCGTATCTGACCCAGTTTGGATAATACTTAATGTCTACCATTATTCTTTATTATAGATAACAGATCAGTGTATAATTTATACGATGTTTAATACGTTGATTACGGTTTTGCGTTTACCATGAGACCTATTATTTCTAAGTCGTTTATCAACAATATTAATGACATCGATAGAAGTTTTAGATATGTTCCCTTGCCCTAATATTTTGTCATTGAGACCGAGAGGATAAGCTGTTTGAAGTCTTTTATCCAAAACAATTCGCGAACTTCGCGTGATTTTTCAAACTGCTTGTGTGATTCTTCTGGTTGTTTCTGAACGGTTTCGAGGGGTTGGAATTTTATATATTTAAGATTGTGATTATGCTTATCTAAATGTTGATATACTAAACTTTTGAATTTTTGGGTCTACGAAAGCGTAGAGATGTTCTTGATTTCTTCTGTAATACTCTCGTCCCGTCTGTCCCACATATTGAATACCACACTTAGGTTGGGTTCAAGTTACCACATATATTAATACTATTAGTAAGATAAAATAAACATGTGAAAGCTCTCACAGGCAAACAACCAATAACTGAAAATATAAGGGCATACACTACAAGCACGGGGACACATTCTACTGCATCCACACAGCACGAGTAACAAACCCTGCAGTAAATAGATCCATGTTCATATGTAGTATTTTTATACATTATAAACCACACTACCGTTTTACCCTAATTTCATGGTTCACTAAACATAAAAATTTCATAAAAATAAATGTGAAATGATAGTACATTCTCAATGGAGTAAACTTTGCACGACATCCTGGCAACTGCTTGTTAATTATGTTAATACATGTATTATGCTTAGTATCTGACACATTGGTGTTTTTGTAACTTTTGTGAACAGTTCAACTCCAAAGTAAGTTATATGATAGAATAATAAAGTTTTGAGATTTTTAAAATCAAAAGGGTTAACATTTCCTTTTTTTGGGACATAGAAATACCGGGCGTCCGTCCGTGCACCCGTCCGGTCTTGTTAGCGCTCTCACATGTACAATTCTTGTCAGATTTTTATAAAACTTATATCATAGATTAATATCATCAATGTCTCAGAAGAGTTCGAAAATCAGTGCCGATCAACTATTTTTAAAAGAGTGATGTCCCTTGGAAACATTAATTATATGGAAAATTGCATCGTTATCGCTCTCATGTGAACAATTCTTGCCAAATTTTTATGAAACTTCTATTGTAGGTTTATATCAGCAATGTCTCGGACGAGTTCAAAAATCAGTACCGATCAAAAAATTTTAAGAGTTATGCCCCTTAGAAATATAAACTAAATGGAGATTTGCATTGTAAGTGCTCTCACATGTACAACTGTTGCCAGATTTTTATTTAATTCATATTTCGGACAATTTCGAAAATAAGTGCCGATCAAATATTATTAACGAGTTTCCCTTGGAAATATTAAATTTATCGGAAATTGCTCTCAAGTCTTCAACTCTCAAGTAAGATAAATTAAAAAAGTTTTTGAAGGGGCATTAGTTACGAGATATACAAAAAATTAAAATATGATTTTTTTTGTTCAATCATTAATGAAAGTGGAATAGTGAAATAATAATTCGATTTTACCAGCCAGTTTGGTTCAATTTTGTCAAAATAAGCTAAGAAACATTGCTCATGAATTATTTATTTGGAAGTGAATAATTCGACCTCATTGAATTCGTATTCATATGACCTTCAATTTAACTCCTTAGCTAGAGATGGGTTACGCATGAACTAGGCGTGTTGAGCTATTAAAAGGAAAAGAAAGTCAAAATTGAAAGTGAAACAAGAGTAAAACATTTGGTTGACTAATTCGATCAACAAAAACCGTCGTCAGTCTTCGGAGGTCACCTCGATGGTTATGATTAAATGGCGTCTAGACTTAAAATGTAAATACACACGAAATGCTGATACATATTATTGAGCCCTTTCATCATAAATTGTTTATTGTAGACTTTCTATAATTTGGATATACGTTTTAATATGTTATCAAATAAGAGAATTTGAATCAAATCGGTGAACATGAATTTGATAGCTAATGCCCCTTTAAGAAAAACAAATCGTTTAGTTATTGCCCTTGGACAAAACAGATAAAATATGTGCAACGCGGGGACATTGGAACACTGATTTTTTATTACTATTAATAATTCATATTAAAAAAGAAGATTTAGGGTACATGTAGAAACATATAAAAATGAGACAGCAACCAAACACAAAAAAAAAAAAAAAAAAAAACAATATAATTTTAGTAGCAATGTTATAACGTCCAATGAGTTATAGGTATTTTCTCATCGAAGTAAAATAGAAGTTGAACTTTCACAGAACCTTGAAGTACTGTTGTTTCTGTTGTTGGCATTTGATATTTTGCAAATTCTTGTGGAAAATGAAATGTTATTGTAATGTGTAAAGTTTAACATTGATTTATAAACCAAAAAGGGGAAAATACCCAAATTTTATAGAGAAGAATACATAAAGTGATTGTTATATTATATAAAAATAAGAAGAGTGGTATGATTGGCAATTTGACAACTCTCCCTCAGAGACCAAATGACGTACAAGGTTAGCAACTTTTGACACCATATGACCTTCAACAATGAGCAAAACCCATACAGCATAGCTATCTTATTGAAAATAATATGTTCTTGCTACATGCAAAATTGTTTCTATTATCCATAACTTGGGATTTTATTTGATAATGTTTATTAACGCTCCCATTCTATACAATTTTGCTATGACATTATTATTTGTAAACAAACAAGCATCAGCTATTTGCGGGGTGGGGTGTCAGCTATTTCTGGAATAGCCCATTGCACCCTAATACGTCCATGCAACTTTGTCAATACAACATCATCATCCATATTTAACTTTTAGGCTGCATGAAGCAACACCTTGAAAATATAATCTTAACAAACCTGTAACATACTTAAATACTTGAAAAAAACTTGTAGTGAAGATTTATTGGTTAAAAAACATATATATATGGTTGCATATAATTTTTGTATTGCTTTTCCCTTCATAATTTAATATGTATAAACTACATGTATTTTTAAAGTGCACATTGAGTGCTCCCAATGGATGATAGAATCAAATTCCCACCAACCCTTATAAATTAAAGCAATATGTACTTGCTATTTGATTTATTTGCGTTTTCAAAATCAATAACGACGGACCATTTAACTTAAAGGGATGTTTACCCGGGGTCAGAGATTTTTTTCTGATCTAGGAGCTTTTAAACTTGCACAACGTATGTAAATACATAGAAAATGTGCAACTCCTCTTATGGATTTATTTTGGATATAGTTTGCCGTTTTTTCGGAGGTTGAAACTTCGTAATTTTTTGCAATTGTACAAATAACCAACATGACACCTCTATGGCCTCGCTAGCCCTTATTAGACCTTGGAAATGATTTAATTTATAATAATTTGTTAATACCTACCCAGGAAAAGCTAAATTTCCCCTCTACTATTTTCATGTAAAATGTGACTGGTTCGACCCAACGAAATGAGGATCGTTGGAAAAAGACATCCTATACATATTCCTGCAAAGTTTCAAAACATTTCGCATTGTCTTACCCGTTTGACCAGCCTTTCAAAGAGTCCGAAAAGTACTCCCTGTCATATTACACTCCAATGCATAATATTTTCTTTGTTCATTTCTTAAACTTAGATACCGATTCTTTGTGAAGTCTTTGCACGAAATACTTCTTAGTCAACCGTAGAAAATAGGCGACAACTACATGCATTAAATGCCCATAGTGTTAGCGGCAATTGACAGCAATTTTCATGCCATTTACAGACCACACACAAAGCCTCGGGAAAAAAATTACTCCAGATATCGGCATTGCATACATACGCTGGTTTTTGTGGACAATAGGAATCATATAAGATTCACACACAGTAGTTTCCTAGGACAACAGGATGATGCTCAACGGTTTAATTTACTGCATTCAATTGGCCAGGTATGGAATTCGATTTCCCCTAGGATTTTGCCATTTTAGGTAACAGAATATACCGCATGTCGTTCTCCTCTCGTTACCCTATATAAGAGTCATAAACTTAGAGCTACCTGTAGACCAAGAGCAGAAAGTATATAATGTAAAAAATGAACTTGCGATTGTCGTTCGGGTGTCGGGTAAATGTGGAACACGCTTTTAGACACTTTTAAATGTTCAAAGCTAGTGGAAGCCTATGGAGACTTCCGAAAAAAAAAATCAACCAGACTGCAGAGCTTTGTGCAGGTTTAGTAACGGTTAATTGATTGTTGTTTGTTTTTCGTCCAGTGACAAATATTTCGTGCATTTTCAGGAAAAAGTTTAGTAATGGAGTGACAGATTGATATGTTCGAAGAACAGTAATTGATATAAAAAAATAATCAAACTGGCTTATTATGTATTTTTTTTTCAAATCAAGAATTAAAATTGAGAATGCAAATGGGGAATGTGTCAAAGAGACAACAACCCAACCAAAGAGCAGAAAACAGCCGAAGGCCACCAATGGGTCTTCCAGACAGCGAGAAAATTCCGCACCATACTTGAATTACCACCAACCCCCTCCCCTCGCACACATGTACACCTTTCCCGTCTTATAATCACAAGCAATACTATCAGAAAATGATTCTTAAAAATTAATATAATTTAAAATGAACCAAAAAGTGTGTAGGATACCTGGTTATTGAATTTAACCGGTTTTAATCGATAATCAATGTTTTGACACAGTCCCTAAATTTAAAGTCTAATTTGTCAACCTTAGCGTCGAGTATATACCTTTTCGTAACATGTCTATTAAATAGTGATTTGTAAATTAATCACGCATTGTTTAAATATAAACCGAATCGATATTATTACAGGAACCTTCCTTTTGTTTTGTTGTAAAAATGGAACAGTAACTCTCTAAAAGCACAGAAACCACTCCTGCAAGAAGCCGTCTGTGCAATACCCTGATACATTAAGATTTTTAGGCATCGCTGCAGTATATAAGTACAAAAGAATTTACTTTGTAAACAATGAATTAAACCGTACGAAACTAACAAATTGCAATCTTCATGTTTGTTCTAAATATACATGAAATATTCGCCACTGGACATTAAACAATTAACAGTCAAGAGTTAACGTAAATGTATGTATTGCAAATTGAATTTGCAATTGTGCTAAATGTAAACAAACAACTTTGAACAAACTAATGCTAATAAATGACCACTTAATCAATAGTTAAAGCACTTCGAAAACTTGCACTAGTCTAATGGAAACTTGAAGGATTAAATGTATAAGATTTTGTAAGTGTGAAATACCTAAAATTATAACAATAATAATCATAAAAAATTATCATACTGATAAAAAATTAATAAAAGTTCGCAAGTGAAGATAATTTTTTATTGTGATATTCTTTTTCTTGTCTGGTGTATATTAATTAGTCAGTGATTTTATCTTTCACTATGCATAGTGTACCACATCTTGGACTATACGGTTCACTACACCTTTCATCTAGATGACATTGTCCTTAGAGAGCGGCTTTAATCATTTTTAGAAATCACCAAAATCCGACGTATTCACGTCGCCCCTCCCATCATTGAATTCCGTTAACGTTATTGCATTGCGACAGGAAACAGACCTATTTTTTATTGGCCTTAAATGAAACTGCACATAATTATAGGGATCAATAATTTAAAAAAAAATGGATTTGTAAACAAAAACTACCCCTTTTTACTTAAAAATATAAATGGACTTATATTTTGGCCGTAATTTTTTGCAGTCACCATTACACATTAACACTCACAGCTGCAATTCACAGCTGCAATTGCAGCTGAGGAACCCTTTCCCATTTTGTTTTGTCTTGCTGCAACAAAGTCGCAATTTAAAGCTAAATTAAAGTGCAAAAAATGTATGCTGTTTTGGGCATAGCCACTGATATTAACAATTTGTTAAAGATTACAATATTTGACTCCAATAGAATCTTAATTGACTAGGATTGTCAGTCTTCCTATCAACCGTTGGTGGTTCTCTCCAGCCATTCCGTCTTCCTTTACCTATAAAAACTGACCACTACAAAACAGCCGATAGCTATATATATATATATATATATATATATATATATATATATATATATATAGTGCAGCAGCTACTGAAAGTGGCCTTAAAACACCAATCAATCAATCAATAGTTACATGTAGGTTAGTTTAACAGGAACCACTTATGGGAAGTCAATGATATTTGGTATGTACTATAATGCAGTTGAAGGAGCATTTGCATATCTCATTCTATGAATATTAAAGGGCCTGTCCCCAAACATCCAAAATTCATTGTCTACTGACTTTAAAAAAATTATAAGTTCATATGCTAAATCTGATTAGTTCAGTTTGAGGGGAACCAGTAATGGTAAGTCAATGATATTCGGTGTGTTGTTGAACATGTATCAGCATTATAGCATTTCATCCATGGAGATTAGTTGGTCAATTCTTAGTCATGGTCTATTGACATTAAATCTGGCTTTTTTACATGTTACAGCTTAAAAATATAAGTTCAAACACCAGAAAATGACATTTAGACAACCATCGACATCATCTTACATGTCCATTAATATTTTGGTGAAAGAAGTTCATCCTCTCGATCCACATTGTCATATTCCTTTCATATGCATACATAAATGCAATGTGGATATATACAACAATAAAACGACAACCCAATATCAAAGATAATTGAAAGACATCTAGAGGTCAATAAACACTGGACACTTTTAATTTGCAAAACACTCATTTGCAAATCCGCGCCGCCTCAAATAAGACCTACAATGTCATGTATATAACCAAAATGTGCGGAATTACATGGGATTCAATAATTTCATTTGTTTTCTACTGTTACTATTATATTTATTTTGCTATTTGATTTATAAAACATGGGATTTTCAATATCCCATGGGACAGGGCAAAATCCCATGGGATTGACCATTATCCCATGGGATTTTGGTTAAATCCTAGGATTTTTGGTCCCATGGGATAATTGTAGTCCCATGGTATATTTGTTGTCCCATGGGACAAAAAAATCCCATGGGACTATAATTATCCCATGGGATTTTAATATCCCATGGGACACATTAAAATCCTATGGGATTCAAATTATAATTATATAGATATAAATATACAGTAATGTGTTTGTTACAATATGTATTCTATTTGGTAGTAAATTGTTATAAGATGAATCTTTTAATTGAATATCTTTTTTCTTTGGAAATGTTAATTGTTCTATAACTGTTCAAAACTAAACTTTTAAACAACAAAGCAGATAATGTAAGTATCAATATATGTTTATTTATGAATTATAGAATACTTTCTTGAAACACAATTATTTACCATTTGAAATCAATGAAAAACTCTATTATTAGGCTTAACATACTAGTAGCTATTTAAGTAAATCTATTTTTTTCACAATATCCCTCCACACAAAACATTAATAGTTTCTTATCATCCAGCATTGTGTGATCGTATAGTCCACTTTTTGGTCATTCAACACAGAACATTGACATTATTGTGGTTTCAATATCTTTTGGTTTTAATAGAACTTGATTCATTGACTGAGTGATGAAAATAATAACTGATCCAACTTTTGTCTTTGAATTTATTCTGGTCTTGTTTCTATGTTTTCTCCACTTATTTTAGGTGATGAATTTCAATCCTTCTGAAAAAGAACCAATAAAATCTGAAGTTATGTATTATACAAAATTGTTTGCATACATGTAGCAATAATACGATTTTCAATAAAAATAGCTATGCGGTATGGATTTTACTGATTTTTTAAAAGTTGTCCAGTGTCATCAGTTGCTAACCTCCTACATCCTTTGGTCTCTGATGGAGATTTGTCAAATTAGCAATATACCACATCTTCCTATTCTAATACTATATAACAATCAATTAATTTATTCTTCTTTATAACATTTGGGTATTTTCCCAGGTTATATATATAATATATATATATAAAGATCAATGTTAAAACTTTAGGCAATTATAATAACATTCCATTATTCACAAGAATTTGCAATATATTATACAAAACGCAGACAACAGAAACAATATTTCCTTAAGCTTTTGAAGTTCTGACAGAGTTCAATTTGTGTTTTATTTCAATGAAAAAATACCTTGATCTCTTCGGACATATTGGAAATTATAACATTGATACAAAAAATTATATTGTTTTATCCTTATTTTTTGTGTTGTTGGCTTGCTGTCTCATTTTTATATACAGTTATACATACATCAATAATCTTCTTCTTTATTAAAAGTAACTAGAGGCTCCAAGGAACCTGTGTCGCTCACCTGATATTTTTATTTACAATTGATGCATAAATCAATGCAACCGTTATACTTTTGCTTTAGTTTCAGAGATATAAGCCAAAAACTGCATTTTACCCCTATGTTCTATTTTTAGCCATGTTGGTTGGCAGGCAGGGTCATCGGACACATTTTTTAAACTAAATACCCTAATGACGATTGTGACCAAGTTTGGTTAAATGGTTAAGTGTCTCAGTTGTTTCAGAGGAGAAGATTTTGTAAAAGATTACAAAATTCACCAAAATTGTTAAAATTGACTTTAAAGGGCAATAACTCCTTAAGGGGTCAACTGACCATTTTGGTCATGTTGACTTATTTGTAGATCTTACTTTGCTGAACATTATTGCTGTTTACAGTTTATCTCTATCTATAATAATATTTAAGATAATAACCAAAAACTGCAAAATTTCCTTAAAATTGCCAATTCAGGGGCAGCAACCCAACAACAGGTTGTCTGATTCGTCTGAAAATTTCAGGACAGATAGATCTTAACCTTATGAACATTTTTACAAATGTCAAATTTGCTCTTAATGCTTTAGTTTCAGAGATATAAGCCAAAAACTGCATTTTACCCCTATGTTCTATTTTTAGCCATCTTGGTTGGCAGGCGGGGTCATCGGACACATTTTTTAAACTAGATATCCTAATGATGATTGTGATCAAGTTGGTTAAATTTGTCTTACTAGTTTCAGAGGAGAAGATTTTTGTAAAAGATAACAAAAATTTACATAAAATTGTTAAAAATTAACTTTAAAGGGCAATAACTCCTTAAGGGGTCAATTGACCATTTTGGTCATGTCAACTTTTTTGTAGATCTTACTCTGCTGAACATTATTGCTGTTTACAGTTTATCTCTATCTATAATAATATTCAAGATAATAACCAAAAACGGCAAAATTTCCTTAAAATTACCAATGCAGGGGCAGCAACCCAGCAACGGGTTGTCCGATTCATCTGAAAATTTCAGGGTAGATTGATCTTGACCTGATAAACAATTCTAACCCATGTAAGATTTGCTCTAAATGCTTTGGTTTTAGAGATATAAGCCAAAATCTACATTTTACCCCTATGTTCTATTTTTAGCCATGGCAGCCATCTTGTTTGGTTGGCTTGGTCACCGGACACAATTTTTAAACTAGATACCCCAATGATGATTGTGGCCAAGTTTGGTTAAATTTGGCCCAGTAGTTTCAGAGGAGAATATTTTTGTAAAAGTTAACGACGACGGACGCCGGACGCCGGACGCCAAGAAATGAGAAAAGCTCATTTGGCCCTTCGGGCCAGGTGAGCTAAAAATGGGATATTTTTTTATTTTGATATCCCAAAACATTATAGTTCTATCGAATAACTTATTACCAAGTTCACAAACACCAATGTGTTTTATATTAATTTTAAGACATGTATAAATGTTCCAGACCATATCAGTATTTGGACCGTACGTTAACATATAAGTATACTCTTATAGTCCAACCATATGCATATAGTCAGACCATTTGAGTATACTTGTACTGTCTAGTACCAGCTCGACCAAACGTGTTTTTATTTCAACTGCAATTAAACTTTTTGTATTAATCTATTAAAGATTTCAGTTATGTTGATCTGTAATGTACATTTGTTTCTAATAAACTTGACCAACTTCTTAAAATTGGGCAGACTGTACGCGTACAGACCAAATACTCATATGTTCTGGAACATAAACATGATTAACAAGCATTTGACAGGATGTCTTGCTAAAATCCCATTAATATTAGTACTAAATTTTGAGTATATACATGTAAATCCACAAAATACTTACTGAAATTCATGGCGAACACTCACCAAAAACTTAAAGAGGATACAATTTAGAGGAAGGACTGGACAGATGAATGCACAAACACTATTAAAAAAGAGCATAAAACTTACCGAAAACAAGATGTTTTACATTTATCCTTCAGATGCAGGAAAATTGATAAGTTTTTTTTTCTTTCTCTGCCATCCATGATATAAACTTTAAATTTATTCATGCAAAATATGAAAATCTGCAAAGGTAGGACCTTGAACCTCAGCTTATCCACATTTTGATTTTTGAACTGCATATTTGTTCTTTTCATCTTGCTGACAACCTAAACATAAAAAATGATAAAACATAATTCTAGATTAACTTTGTGTTTTTATTTTGTTGGTACAAACAATTTTCACAACTTAAAACGAAAACATCATCACAAAAAGGAGGTCATACTAACCTCCAAATTTTTAAACAAACCAAAATTATAACTTGATTAAGATCTTGTCATAAATTAATAGCATCCATACTCTTATTTTTGAAGACCATATATGTCTATTGCATACTTATATTCCTTTGTACAAGAGTATGCATATTAAGATTGATTCGAAGACTTTAATGTTAAATAAGCATGATTAATTTTACAGTTTCTCAGCTCCATGTGTACATTTTGAGAGAATCTTGCAATACTGTATATTCTGATATTCAGAACTTATTGTGAGGTTTTATTAATGCAACTGAGAGCTGTATCTCATTCTCATTTCTGATACATATTTATGAGCTGAAGACCAGTGCCAAAATTTCTCACTGCATTGAAGACCCATAGGTGACCTTCAGCCGTTGTCTCCTCTTTGGTTGGGTTGTTGTCTCTTTGACAAATTCCCATTTCATAACATGTATGCAGATTTTTCTTAAATTACAATAATCAATCACGCAATTTCATCCATTATTGAAAATAAGCAAAAATAAATGCACACAAAATTTAACATTGTTATTAAAGGTTTTTTTTTTAAATTCAAAACAGTTGCCTACACCGTTAATTTCCTTGTTTGATTTATTTCATATTTTTAAAGCCTTTATAGCTAGCTAGATGGTATGCCGGGCGGATCCAGCCATTTTAAAAAGGGGGGTTCCAAACCCAAGACAAAGGGGGTGTTCCAACTATATGTTCCCATTCAAATGCATTTGAAAAAAAAGGGGGGTTCCAAGTTGAACTTCCAACCCCTGGAATCCTCCCCCTGGATCCGCCACTGGTATGGCTTTTGCTCATAGTTGCATTCATATCGTTACCTATACCTTACTTGTGCATCATTTGGTCTCTGATGGGGATAGGCCTACTGAAGAAGGTTCAACTTGCAATTTGCGGATTATGGGTCTATTTATCCAAAATGTAGAAGAAAGACATGCATAATAAAACCAAAATTATGTTCAAACAAGAAGTAATTGTAACAGGATGCTGTTACGAAGTCTCCCAAACAAAGCTCACATAACTCGCCATTCCTATTGTCCCATATGCATTTGATTTGTTTTATTGTCTCATACAAGAATATATATGGTTTAGGGGTGGGATCAGGGATCCGGAAATTTTTCACCTAACCACTGGGGATCTCAACCATTTAAAAGTTTTTCAAACATGTGGGGTTGGGGAGACCCCATGGACTCTCCTATATTTCATTCGATGTGTTTTATTGTTCCATACAAGAATATATATGGTTTTGGAGTGGGGATCTTGACCGTTTACAAGTTTTCAAACAAGAGGGGTGGGTGACCCCTAGGGACTTCCCTTTTATTTCATTTCATTTATTTTCTTGTCCCCTACAAGAATATATATGGTTTAGGGGTGGGGATCTGGATCGTTCACAAGATAATAGCACATTCTCAAATTAAATGGGGTGGGTTGACCCCCAGGGACTTCCCTTTAATTTCATTTGATTAGTTTTATTGTCCAATACAAGAATATATATGGTATAGGGGTGGAGATCTGGACTGTTAACATGATAATAGCACATTCTCAAATTGAACGGGGTGGGGTGACCCCCAGGGACTTTCCTTTAATTTTAATTGATTTGTTTTATCGTCCCATTCAAGAATATGTATGGTTTAGGGGTGGGGATCTGGACTGTTTACAAGATAATAGCATATTCTCAAATTGAAGGGGGTGGGGATTACCCCCAGGGACTCACCCTATATTTCATGTGATTTGTTTTATTGTCCTATCATCATTTCTGAAGACTGCGTGTGTCTATCACTTACAGTTTACAAGTTATATTCATTTGAAAATTGTAGAAAATAAAATCCCATAGGGTTCTATAGTAAACCCCTCCCTTCTTTCTTCCCCCCAAAATACCCCTAAATAGACCCCAATGCACAGCTAATTTACATTATTTTCCCTTGATTTACACTTTAGAATACAGGTATAAAGTTTTCAAGATAATACAACTGAAGCCCACAGTGGTGGATCCAGAAATTTTCATAAGTGGGGGCCTACTGACTGCCTAAGAGGGGGCCTGCTCCTGTCATGCTTCAGTAATTCCCTATATAATCAATCATTTTTTTCCAAAAAAGGGGGCCCTGAACTCCTGATCAGCCCCCCTCCTTCCTCATTTCAATCACCCTGATATAAATTTAATTTTATCACTTACAATAGGAATGGTTTAAATTCCCCAATAATTCTAGTCGGTCAAATATATGAATAAATTGATTTAACCTTTATACCATTCATTAATATCAACATATTTCATTTTAGATAAAAGAAGGGCAAAAGTTTTCTATGGGTAGAAATGGATAGTTACTAATTTGGGAAGCTTTCAAATTCACAACATGCCGGTGGCTGTGTTCAAAGTGCTGGGTTTTCATCACCCTCGTTGTTTGCGGACTAACGATTTAGGCCTGTGGTGGATAATAGTGTGCGTGCATTAATTTTCTGTACCTTCTTAATCAATATTTTCAAATACTGACGACAAGTGTTGTAATGTATCAATGATCATCAATGTCTTACTTGAGGCCAACGTGCTATTTACATGTGCGATCGATAATGCAGGGGAAGGAAACTTGTCAATTATGTTTATTTTTAAGCCAAAATAAAATGAGCCGCCGTAAAATTAACCTTGGGTAATCCTCAAATTGATGCAAGGTTGCTACGGGCCGACTACTAATACATGTCTTTGCCTCAAAATAACTCGGCAGCGTCAAATAACAGTTGAAGTAAGGATCGTCTCGGGGGATCTCTTTTTAGCTATAATTTTAATAACTTTCACTTTTTTTCCATTATTCTCTTTCTTTCACTATTCTTTATTCCTTTTTTTCTTTGCCCGTTATTCTCTAATCTGTTAATTCACATCCCTACCCTCTTATGGACTTTCGGTGGTTTTTTTTTAGTTCTGGTATTATGCGATAAGTCAATTTTTCATGCAGTTTCATGAAATAATGGTTTTATGCATATCAGCAAGGAATTGTATTGAAATATACAATTCCTTGATATCAGCCAAGATTGTGCGTGAAATTTTAATAAACAATTCAACACTACACGTTATGTGAATTTGATCAAAATCGATGAACATGAATTTGACAGCTAGTGCCCCTTTAACAGGTAAAATTCAATTAACAAATTCTGATCTACTGGCATTCAATACCAAATTACTTACTTGCTGTATATTGATAAACGTGATTGTATATTGTCAATACCACAACATCGTGAATACGCCATGTGAGGTGTTGGCTATGTTATGGGGTCACCGGTGGCGGCTTCGAAACAGAGAAAAAATCCAGGTAAAAAGTGTAGAATTTTGTTGTTGAAAATTTAAGTTGTAAATTCCTAAAAAGTACTTAATTCCGTTCAACTGCTAACATGTTAGTTCGATACGAAAATAGGATAAAAGCATCCGGAAAATTTGTGATCAGTAATTATCATTCGAATATATGAAGAGCAATGGGTATAAAAAAAACTGAACAAGAAAAGTATTAGTAAACAGACAGAAAGTCGTTGAATTAATTATTTTACAATTGTTTAAATATATGAAAGAATGTTTTAGGCGAATTGTCTTTATTTACAAGTAAATGTATTTTAGTTCGGGAAATGATTTATTCTTCTGGCGGCTTCAAATATTTTTTTATCAATAACTTATTACACCAGGAGACATTTTTGACTTTTGACAGCATGAACCCCAGTTAATTAGCAAACACAAATTAAGAAACAAAATCGTTTACAGTTAAATTTTATAGAAGGAAAAAGGGAAGGGGGTAAATAAACAAATTTTACTATACGCTCACATACTTCTAAAAAGATTTGCATATGTAAGCTGTCTATAGATAATGTTAAATTATTTCAGGAGTTTTGAAAAAAGAATATATACAGTTTAATTTTCGACGTCTACTGCTACAAAAATAGTGATTATTTTATAGATTTGGTACTTCGATCAGTTTCGACTCAAAATTTCATTTTGAATTGTTAGATGGCAAACTATTTAGGAGAAGATTGTATCTGTACTTTATGTAATTATGGTGATATTGGCGACGAGATTCATTATATGATAGCAAGGGCTTGTACAAATCCTTGATTATAGAATGTTCGGCAATATAAATAGACGAAAGTAGACAAACCCTAATTAAACGGGGTTTTGATCTCCAAGTGGGCCACATCGAATAAGATCTATATTTCTAAACGTTTTTAAATGAAATAACTTGAATTGAAAATTTTCCAACTATGTGAAGGTCTTTTTATATTTCTAAACGTCTTCAATTATTACATACGAAAGAAAAAAATATTTAGCATATTCATATATTTTTATAATTTTTTCCAAGGAAACTTTTTATTTTGCAAAGTTTACTTCTATGTGTTTATAACCATCACCAGAGACATATTCTCTGCCATCACCAATCAGTCCTAATCATTAAAGATCAATTAACCAAATTCAAATGATGATTGGTATTGAATATGATCATCGGCCATCCGTGACGTATCCCAAATAACGGCGCATGCCGATAGATAGATAGAATGATAAATAAAGATGGTTTGATTTTATCAGAGACATATAATACATGTATTATATGTCTCAATACATGTATTATATGTCTCAATACATGTATTATATGCCTCAATACATGTATTATATGTCTCTGATTTTATCAAAACAAAAATTACAAAATTATAAAATAAATTATCAATCGAATGTACACCCTCAACGCTCACTAAAACTTATATATACATGTCCTAAGTGACTTTTTATGTCCTGCGTGCACCCAGGAGATCCTGAACGGTTTTTAGACGTACCATTATTTTATATGCATATATTTGAAGCTGTTCTTAATTTTGTACATAATAGGTATATATATATGTGTGTATCAGACCAAATGACTTCCCAATTAGCAGAGGCGGATTTAGGTTTTTTCCCAGCCCCCATCTTGGAAAAATAGGTAGATTATATAGGAATCACTGAAGCATGACTGGAAGGGACCCCTCTTAGGCAATCAATGGGTCCCCACTTATGAAAATTTCTGGATCAACCACTGCTTAGTTCTAGTTATCTTAGGTCCTAGTGTGAAATAAAGCCAATGGAATTGGTCTTTTAAACACATCTACATACATGTATACGTTTTCTCAAGGGTTGGTTCATGCAATATTGAAATTATGTTTACTCAATGCGCAGTTACTGAAGTTTATATTTGCTACTTTTCTTCTTTATTTCATATAAATGATTTTTTGATTTTTTTCTTCGTAAAATTTGTGGTGTTGAAATAGGGAATGGACACAGATACCTAAGCACATTTAACAAAAGAAATTTTGTGTAATGTCATCAATCTGTATTACACGTAGACATGATGTTCTCTAGAAAACTATACGTTATACCAGAGACATATAATACATGTCTCTGGTTATACACACCCGAGGGTACACGCACTGTCGTAATGGAAAATTACTGTATGTTATAATTACCTGTAATCAGCTTTGCAACAAATCAGTTGACTGACCATGTCATTACAGTTCAAAAAGATTTTCCTCAAATCAAAATGGAATATTCATTTTATCTTTAAAATTTAAAACTTTAAAAAATACACTTTGACAAAATTATGAAATAGAAAGAATTGAACAATTTAAAATCGTATTTTAACAAAGATTAAGATATAATTTTAAACGATCCTAAGAAAATATCCAAAAAAACGTTGAATCAAACCTACGCAGTTTTATATTATAAGATTGACACACACCAGTTTGCTAACTCAGTGTGCTGGAACTTGATATACATGTATCATTATGTTACAGTTCTGTTAGGATTTGACTGCCTTTTTACAGGGACTTTCTATTCTTACTGTTAACAGTTAGTAATAGACTGTTCCTGGCTTATAAAAAAGAAGATGTGGTATGATTGCCAATGAGACAACTGTCCACAAGAGACCAAAATGACACAGAAATTAACAACTATAGGTCACCGTACGGCCTTCAACAATGAGCAAAGCCCATACCGCATAGTCAGCTATAAAAGGCCCCGAAATGACAATGTAAAACAATTCAAACGAGAAAACTAACGGCCTTATTTATGTACAAAAAATGAACGACAAACAAATATGTAACACATAAACAAACGACAACCACTGAATTACAGGCTCCTGACTTGGGACAGAATGATTCTCTGCTCAGCAACTGGTGCGTAATTAGAATTTGATTCAAATATCTTGTAGCAGTAAAAAACACAAATTAATGTATTTAACAGCTTTATTCAGGAGCACAGTCTGTTAATCGTAAATAACTTCGAGATTTATGTGCAAGTTTACTCTGCTTCTCGAGCTCTGCTAATCGATGTTCCAGTATTTCAGATTTATATTTATTCGTGAGGCCCTCGTCATTATTTATATTCACTCAAAGCATAGTCGCCTGGAGATTTAATAATTATAGCGAAAAAATAGCGACAAATGGGGGAAATAAAATATTTTTAGTAGCATTATTATTAAATCTTCAGGCGACTGTGCTCAATTAAGAGGTTCTCCGTTACTTGGAAAATCTTATCTGATTCAGGATCAATTCATCGGTTACACTCCCCTATCATCAGTGATTCTTTGTTTTTAAAAAGGTATTGTGTGAGTGTTGACTCTCATTTTGCATGATTAATAACAGATATCGACTCGCTACCTGGACTACTGCAAAAAACAATTATTCAGTTCACTGATTTAGATGGAAGGTAAAAGGACAGAAAGTCACAGGACAAAAAGTCACAGGACAAAAAGTCACAGGACATAAAGTCACAAATTTGATAGGACAAAAAGTCACAAACAGTTTGTTGACAATTGTTTGAATATATATGAAAAAGATCTTGAAATATTTTCTTTTTATTACATATATTCATTTTTAATTTAAGGAAATTGCTCATACATGTCATAAACCTTGATAAATGAAAATGTATTAGTTTTTAATCATGCAAAGGATATATTTATTGGCAAATTGAAGCCATTTAAGTACCAAGCCACTTTGACATTTTGTTTTCATAACAATTATTTGATCATTATTGATATTTATTGAATACATTTCAATTACAAAGTTGCTTCATTGATAAAACTTCAAGAAAAATACAAAAAAAAAAGTTTTTTCTTGTTCAACATGTTCACAGAAAAATAATCTCAAAACTTAATTGTGACTTTTTGTCCTGTGACTTTCTGTCCTACATTCAGATTGAATAGGGGTTTGGTTGACCCCGTCTCCCTCTATCTGAGACTACCATCTCAGTGATGAGCTTTATGTTTTATGTATTGTGCTTGTCATATATATATGTCGGATAAAAGCTCTACAGAGCTTATGTTGTATTGTTATATGTATAACCAACTTTAAATAAATCTTTTTTGCTAGCCCCTAACAAGAATTAGGTTACTTCTTTTTGTAATCATGGTAATACAAACAATTAAGACATCTTGCAAGGCTTTTTTTTTACCATGACGGCGTCCCATAAAAAAGTTGAAATAGCCATGCAAGACGTCATTATCATTTGGACTAATATTATGGCACATATTGTCGTACCACAAGGATTTGTGTCAATTTTTCTGGTTTTCTATCCTCACGAACCCCAATGCCAAATACTAGTGATAAAGTGTTAACTTACTTCTTAATTAAAGCCTAATATTAAGAAGGAGAAGACCTGGACCATTCATACTTTGTATATACATGCCTTATGTTATGAAGTTTTCGTCTGTCATATGTTCATTAACCTTGAGTGACCTCATTTCATGGCTAAGTGACTGCATTGAAAAAAAGTTAAGGTTTTTTAGTATCCTTAATTTCTATTATCATGATTATAATGAGTAATAGGATTCCTATTACTCATTATAAGAGAAATCAAGAATACTAAAAAATTTAAGGATAACTATATTTGATATGTGCATACCTTGCAAAGTCTTCATGTTCGTCAGACAGTTTTCACTTGGTTTGACCTTATTTCATGGATCAGCGAACAAGTTAAGCTTTTGTGGTCACGTCCATATCTCAGATACCATAAACAATGTGTCTACTATATTTACTTTTAATTATTGTATGGAATGATTGTAAGGTATGCATGTCCAACTGGCAAGTTTCATCTGACCTTGACCTCATTTTCATGGTTCAGTGGTTATTGTTAAGTTTTTGTGTTTTGGTCGGGTTTTCTAATATTGTATGCAACATGTCAAGTATATTCGTTGTATGAAAATTTTTAGGGATGTACATGTTAGTCTGACATGTTTTATTCAATCTTGACCTCATTTTATGGTTCATTGCTTGATGTTACCTTTTTTTTTTTTGGCCAGTTTTTCTATGTTCTTATTTTCAAATTAGCAAAGGTCAACTAGGTACATATGTCTGACTGAGAAGTTTCATCTTACTTTATTTTCATAGTACATTGGACAATATAAAAAAAAAAGATGGGATATGATTGGACAACTCTCCACAAGAGACCAAATGAAACAGAAATTAACAACTCAAGGTCACTGTAAAGCCTTCAACAATGAACAAAGCCCATGCTGCATAGTCAGCTATAAAAGCTCCAGAAATGACAATGTAAAACAATTCAAACGAGAAAACTCACGACCTAATTTATGTACAAAAAATGGAAAAACAGATATGTTACACATAAACAAACGACAATCACTGAATTATAGGCTCCTGACTTGGAACAGGCACATACATAACGAATGTGGCAGGGTATAAGGAACTATGAAAATGTTTAGTTTTTGAGGTTTGGTCTATTTTCCAGATACTGTAAGCAATAAGGCCCCTTTATTTAGTGAATGGAATGATTGTAAGATGCACATGTCTGTCTGCCATATTCTATATGACCTTGACCTCATTTTCATGGTTCATTGGTCAATGAAACACTGCATTGTTTTGTCAGTTTATCATATGCTTAAAGTTACAGGTAGATTATATTTGGTGGATATGTAACAATTGTAAGGTGTGCATGTCTGTCTAGCAGATTCATATAACCATGACCGCATTTTATGGTTCTTTGGTCAATGCTAAGTTTTCTTGGTTTTGTCATTTTATCAGATATTATAAGCAAAGGTCTACTTGTTGTTGTACGGAATGACTGCAAGGTGTCATATAAAAATAAGAAGATGTCTGTCTGCCAAGGTTAATTTTACTGTGACCTCATTTTCATAGAATAATGATAATATTAAACAGCAAGAATGATGAGCAAGTCGACATTATATACAAATGAGGCAAAATTTTCAGTTGCCTACTAATTATGTAATAGTAGTTATTTTGTCATTAAATGATAATGTTTACCCTTTTATGTGTAGGGCAAGAACATTAAAGATAAAGGAAACTATAAACAGAAGAAATTATCAACAAAAATAGATTTACAGAGGTCAATAAAGCCTAAATGGTAAGTCCACTGTTATAAAAGTTTTGCCCTTGAATAATGATTAAATATTTATTAAAATAAGATGTGGTATGATAAATGAGAAAACTATCCATCAGAGTTCAATTAAGTGGATGTAAGCATTGTAATTACTTATTAGAGGCCAATGATGACCTGTAAGTAATGAGAAAACCCATACCCTATACATGATATAGTAATCTATAAAAGACAACACTAACAACATTTGAAACAAAACATCAATTCAAACTTCAAATATACCAGACTAATTTATAAAAACAAAAAATTATGAAAAACAAAAATAACGGATATGAACCAACATCAACCACTGAATTATGTACAAGCTCCTGATATTGGACAGGCATAATATGGCTAGGTTGATATAAAAATAAGAAGCAGTCTGATTTTCAATGAGACTTTTCTCCAATAGAGATCAAATGACATTTAAGGAGGCTTGAGGGTATAAAAATTTCAGAAAAATATTAAAAAAAAAAGTTTTTCATAACTAATTTTATTTATAACTTTATTAGTTGTTACTTTATCATATGGTACAAAAATCATTCAAAACCATCTATTCGTTTTGGCCCCAGATGACTTTTAAAATGTATATATCATTGAAAAAGCTCCAAATTATCTCCCTTTGGTGCAAAAATGCCATTTTTATACGACCGCAAAAAAATTTTGCTGTCGTATATTGGTATGACGTTGGCGTCGTCGTCGTCGTCCGAAGACACATTGGTTTTCCCACTCTAACTTTAGTTTAAGTGAATGGATCTCTATGAAATTTTACCATAATGTTCAATACCACAAAAGGAAGGTTGGGATTGATTTTGGGGGTTATGGTACCAACTGTTAAGGAATTAGGGGCCAAAAAAAGCATTTTGTAACTTCCAGACAATAACTTGTGTGTAAGTGTATGGATCTCTCTGACATTGTACCACAAGGTTCCATATCACAAAGGGAAAGCTGGAATTGATTTTGGGGGTAATTGCCTCAAAATTTGAGGAATTAGGGGCCAAAAAAGGGGCAAAAAACAAGCATTTTCTAGTTTCATGACGATAACTTGTGTGTAAGTGTTTGGATATTTCTGAAATTGTACTACAAGGTTCCATATCACAAAGGAAAGCTGGAATTGAGTTTGGGGTGATTGCCCAAAACGTTTAGGAATTGGGGCCAAAAGGGGCCAAAATAAGCATTTTCTAGTTTCAGACAATAACTTGTGTTCAAGTGTATGGATCTCTCTGAAATTGTACTGCAAGGTACCATACCACAAAGGAAGGCTAGGATTGATGATGGGGTAATTGCCTCAATATTTTAGGAATTAGGGGCCAAAAGGGCAAAAACAAGCATTTTCTAGTTTCAGGACAATAACTTGTGTGTAAGTGTATGGATCTTTCTGAAATTGTACTACAAGGTTCCATATCACAAAGGAAAGCTGGGTTTGAGTTTGGGGTAATTGCCCTAAACGTTTAGGAATTTGGGGCCAAAAGGGGCCAAAAACAAGCATTTTCTAGTTTCAGACAATAACTTGTGTTCAAGTGTACGGATCTCTCTGAAATTGTACTGCAAGGTACCATACCACAAAGGGAAGGCTGGGATTGAGTTTGGGGGTGATGAATCATAAGGGGGTTCAAAAATTTGGGGGGGGATTTTTTTTTTTTTTTTTTTCTTTTAAAATTTTCCATTTTAAGTTGGTTATTTCTGATTTATATTTAAAAGCAAATAATAATGATATGGTAGGAGATATACACCAAACAGGATGTGTAAATTATTATATAATAAGTATTGTGCAATAGCAAGAAATTTTCAATTGCACAGTATTGCACAATAGCAAGAAATCTTCAATTGCACAGTATTGCGCAATAGCAAGAAATCTTCAATTGCACAGTATTGCGCAATAGCAAGAAATATCCAATAGCACAATACTGCGCAAGAAATTGTCAATTGTACAGTATTGCGCAATAGCAAGAAATATTCAATTGCACAGTATTGTGTAAAAGAAGATACTTCGTATAAATTGCTTATTTCTTGACCAATTTCAATGGGGTTTTATTCTTGAATTCTTGGGGTTCTTTAATATGCTGAATCTAACCATGTATTAAGTTTTTGGATTTTGGGCCCCGTTTTAAAATTGGTCCACATTGAGGTCCAAAGGGTCCAAAATTAAACTTTGTTTGATTTCATCAAAAATTGAATTATTGGGGTTCTTTGATATGCCGAATCTAACAGTGTATTTAGATTCTTAATTTTTGGTTCCGTTTTCAAATTGGTCTACATTAAGGTCCAAAGGGTCCAAAATTAGTTTGATTTTAACAAAAATTGAATTCTTAGGGTTCTTTGATATGCTGAATCTAAACCTGTATTTAGATTTTTGATTATGGGCCCAGTTTTCAAGTTGGTCCAAATCAGGGGTCCAAAATTAAACTTAGTTTGATTTTAACAAAAATCGAATTCTTAGGGTTCTTTGATATGCTGAATCTAAACATGAATTTAGATTTTTGATTATGGGCCCAGTTTTCAAGTTGGTCCAAATTGGGGTCCAAAATTAAACTTTGTTTGATTTCAACAAAAATTGAATATATGGGGTTCTTTGATATGCTGAATCTAACCATGTATTTAGAATTTTGATTTTTGGGCCCCGTTATCAACTTTGTTCACATTGAGGTCAAAAGGGTCCAAAATTAAACTTTTTTTGTTTGATTTCATCAAAAATTGAATTCTTGGGGTTCTTTGATATCCTGAATCTAACCATGTATTTAGATTTTGGATATTGGACCATAATAGGTGAATGTCCAATTTAAATTTTTTAAGTCCTTAGACCACATTCATTCTGTGTCAGAAACCTATGCTGTGTCAAATATTTAATCACAATCCAAATTCAGAGCTGTATCAAGCTTGAATGTTGTGTCCATACTTGCCCCAACTGTTCAGGGTTTGACCTCTGCGGTCGTATCAAGCTGCGCCCTGCGTAGCATTTTATTTGACATTAGAATTGTAATATCTTTTTTAACTCATCGGTGACCTATATTTTTTATTATCATTTTCAAATAAACTGTACTTAAACTAAACTATTGTAAAATTTAAGCGATTTCTGTAATTTAGTTCTTTTTTATTTCGATATTACCTCTATTTCTCCTATTAGTTCAACAGAAAAAAAGTACCTTTACAAAAATGTATGCTTCTTTCGAAGGCGGATTGTGAGCGTAAATGAACGGTGACCCGTTTTTTTAAAATTTTATTTTTCTATTAAGTATAAGATAAAGTTCATTTATAGAAAAATATAGCGAAATCCTATATTAAGAAAAAAATTTGATTTAGACCTGCGAGCCCCCTTAATTTAACCAAATAGTTCACTGTACAGCCTTTGACAATGAGCAAATCCTATACCCACAGTGGTTTTAATAACAGCACAACATTTGAACAAATTGTAAACATTTGTTGCAATGGGCTTAACTCAAAAGACTGCAACAAGGAACCAAACAACAACCGGTAATATGTAAATCATAGACACAAAGCACTGAAATAAGAGTACTAACAATGAATATTCAAATGAAAGTTTATCAAAATGTTCATAAACATGATAAAATAGCCATTTTATTGCTGTATTTCTCTTCACTGATAATTTTGAGTTTTGTGTATTTGTAGGTCAGACATCTCGGTTTTCATGGTCATCATTCAACAGATCAATACTGAACAGAAAACTTAAAGTTGATATTTTCTCCATAGTGCGACTTTTTTATTAATTTGAAATGGAACGTGTTTTTCCTACATTTATTAGAAAGAGGAAATTTCAACATAATGACTTTAAACAAAAGGAGTCATATCATCACGATCATAGATGCACAAGAACTTGATCATGTAAATGCAACAATGTAATTATCAATTGAAAGAAGGAACGAATGAAAAAAATATTAGTATGTTGTTGTCCAAATAAACTTGCTTTGTCTTCTCATTTGAATCGCTCCAACCAATGAAGATGTACGGAGGAAGATCTTTGAAGAACAGATTGAAAAAATGTGATGTCTAAGAATTGCAGGAATATTCTAGTGGATGAAATAATTTATTGACTTGACTCTTATATAGTGGACTGAATAATTGTACATAGCAAGCAGTGAAAAAATAAAACTAAAACTTTAACAGAAAAAGTGTTTATATTATAAATTTGCAAATATAAGCTTAATATTATGTACACCACAAAGGTATATAATTCAAATTGTTTGCATGTTCATGTATTGCAATGAAACTATAACAAAGAAAACCTTACCTCATGAAAAGAGTAAACTTGTCAGTCAGAATATGAAATTTTTTTTCAGTTCTATTTTTCATAATAAAATAAACAAGACAAAGATTTCAAAACAATATTTTTCATTTATTTAGACATGTCATCATTTTGTTTCAGTGAAAGGACTTTACTCTTTGACCATAAATATTATTATGCATTCCAAATTGCAAAATAAGAATAATCTTTATTGTCATATAAACAAATAAAAACATGTTTGTGACAAAATGAAAAAATAAATATATATATATATATATATAAAAATATAAAAACTCGTATACATTTAAAACTTTTACTACCAAACAGCATTCACTGTAACATACACATTACTGTATATTTATATCTATATATTTATAATTTGCATCCCATAGGATTTTATTTTGTCCCATGGGATATTAAAATCCCATGGGATAATTATAGTCCCATGGGATTTTTTTGTCCCATGGGACTACAAATATCCCATGGGACCAAAAATCCCATGGGATTTAACCAAAATCCCATGGGATAATGGTCAATCCCATGGGATTTTGCCTGTCCCATGGGATATTGAAAATCCCATGTTTTATAAATCAAATAGCAAAATAAATATAATAGTAACAGTAGAAAACCAATGAAATTATTGAATCCCATGTAATTCCGCACATTTTGGTTATATACATGACACTGTAGCTCTTATTTGAGGCGGCGGATTTGCAAATGAGTGTTTTGCAAATTAAAAGTGTCCAGTGTTAATATACAGTCTCGCACAATAGACAAAACAAAAAAGTATAGTCAATTGTTGAAAAGTATTATTACATGTATTTGCAAGATTTGAAATATTATATCTTTCACAAGTTTCTGAGTATTAGGTTCGACCTACCATTTTATAAACCTGTGATTTCATTGCGGCTAGTGTGTAAAAAGGATGTCAATTAGAGAAGCCAATACTATTGGGACATTGATTTGAGAAGAACAAAAACGACGTCTATAAGAGGAGTATATAAAATTGGTCGTAGTTTTGAAATCTTTTATTATGATGTAAGATTTGGACGTCGACTTGAGGAATGGAGGCCGATTAGAGTGGACGTCAATCTGAGTCATACATGTGTATATTAGACGTGTAAGGAAAGTCAATATGATTTTGACTCTGATGTTAAATACCAATACCAATACCAATAGTGGGGACCATCTCAAAAGCACAGATAATCATTCATTATATTTACCTGTATGGGTTTGTTTGATAATGCTGAGATGATTTTTAAACAATAAAACAGTAACAATTTATCCCGCAATACACGGACGAGGATCCAGCAAAACAACACGATCATTATTCTTAAAATTACTTTGTTTCATAGTAGTGATCGATTAAGTTTAAGATCGCTGCTCCCCCATTTCTTACTATTTTGTTGAACGACTACAAGGAAAGTCTACAAAGTGATCAAAATAAATGAATAAAAAAAAAAAAAAAAAAACAGACAGGAATCAAATCATATTCGAATCCAATTTTTTACTCTACATCAATCTTTGTTTAAAACGTTCGTTTATTTGAAATTTATTTAAAATATACTTGTCATGTCGAGACCTTTCTTAGCTTTTATGCGGGATGGGTTTTGCTCCGTGTTGGGGTCATACGGTGACCTATAGTTGCAAACATTTACGTCATTTGGTCTCTGGTAGATAGTTGTCTATTTTGGCAATCATACCACATCTCCTTAGTTTATATCATTTTCTAGAATAGAGAAATGTGTTACACAGTAGCGTAAAATTCTTAAAATAAACCAAACTAGAAATTTGTGTACTTGACAATTAAAAAAAAGAATGAAACAAAAGCGTTTTCGATTTGATTATCTTTATATTTTTATTTTATCTAGAAGGGTCACTGGCAATTTAATGTAATGTTGAAAAGCGACAATACCTAATTTTCCTGACAATTTCTTTTTATCAACATTTATCAGTTAGTTTTTCGGAAAAGAGAGGTTATCGAATTAAGTTTTAAAAGATCACAACGTTTGGACATTATCAAGCATATTAAATTTACGTTTCGGTGAAGGGTCGGAAGTTGTTTTTTTTTTTTCTTGTTATCACGGCTTCCTCCACCAACAAAACAGATCACCAGATTAAATTGAGATATCGTTGAAAGCGGCGTTAAAATTTCATATGGAGAAGTTTATTTTATTATCTTTTGGTCAGGAGGATATTTTGAAAACGGAAAATTCATGTTCACCTCTTGCAAAACAAAGTCTGCTAAATTATATGACGGGCATTTTTTTTTCTTTTTTTTTCGATTTCCTTCATTTTGTTTTGCCTAATATTCACTTTATACTCCGTTTTCTAAATTGGACGGTTTATAGTGATGGGTGAATGGGTCCATCCGTCCATTCTTTCATCCCTCTGTCCATGCATTGCATTCACACCCAGATAGTACACAATTCGAATCACGTATAGCTCGTGAAAAGTGGTTTTCTTGAACATTAAAACGATGCACAGCAAGACAACCTTCTTCTGTAGCCCACTGCTTCTTAAAGTTTTATATAGAAATAGCACTGTATCCACTTGTGTCCACTATTTATCTATTTTTTTTATGTATAGATATAACGATGTGCTCAGATTAGTACTGATTTGTTTAAGCCACATATACGTGTCCCTGTATCCCCGACACAAAATGCATGCTAACTATATTTTGCAACGAAAATAGGACATATCTATTGTGGAGACAAACTGAGTTATAGAACTATTAAATATATTCTAATCATATCACTTAATTTGTATATTTGGACTTGTGGCCGTAAAATCCGTCATTCCCATTCTTGACTTTTACATATATTTTTGTTAATATAAAAAAGAAGATGTGGTATGATTGCCAATGAGACAACTGTCCACAAGAGATCAAAATGACACAGAAATTAACAACTATAGGTCACCGTACGGCCTTCAACAATGAGCAAAGCCCATACCGCATAGTCAGCTATAAAAGGCTCCGAAATGACAATGTAAAACAATTCAAACGAGAAAACTAACGGCCTTATTTATGTACAAAAATGAACGAAAACAAATATGTAACACATAAACAAACGACAACCACTGAACTACAGGCTCCTGACTTGGGACAGGCACATACATACATAATGTGGCGGGGTTAAACATGTTAGGGATCCCAACCTCCCCTAACCTGGGACAGTGATATAACAGTACAACATAAGAACGAACTATAAAATCAGTTGAAAAAGGCTTAACTCATCAGATGGACAAAAATACAAGTGGACGTGGCAGGGTACTTGTACATCCAAACAACAAAAGACACTAGGAACAGATCTGAGAGTACTCTCAGTTATCTGACAGCTAGTTCAAAGCCACTAACAACTAATAAAAAATCATGCATCTAAGACTAAATTATCAATCCGTACACATCCAACATCCAATGGATTTAGTGTAAAGACGTCATAAACAGTCAGAGAAAAACATGACCTTGTACAATGCCAAGATACAGGTATCGACAGATTGTAGATCCATGAATGTGTATGTGTATAAAATATACTAGTAATATTTAGTTTGCTTTTAATTTACTGATAACAAAATCAATATTTATACCAATAAAACAATATTCAATGATCTTATTACAGTGTTGAATTGGTAACCTTTTAGAATAAGTTTATTTAAAGGAGCGATAAGTTTACAAGGATCATTTCTAAATTTCCGGGCACGGTTAACAACATTTCCGTAAAAATGAGGATGTGCTATCCCGTTTGAAATAAGTTTTCTACAGGTACAACCAAACTTCAAAACCAAATCTTTATATCTATGGAAAAATTTAGTAAAGGTTTTAAGTAATTTATGGTAACGATATCCCTGGTTTAATAATTTACCAGTAATACATAGATAACGTTCGTTAAAATCAAAAACGTCACAACAGACACGGGAATAGCGAACGAGCTGTGAAATATAAACACCGTAAGATGGTGCCAAAGGAACATCACCATCTAAAATGGAAAATTAACAATAGGGAACGAAAATCGTCCCTTTTGTCGTAGATTTTAGTGTGGAGTTTCCGTTTAAAACCGAAATATCTAAATCTAGGAAAGGACAGTTATTACCCTTTAAATTTGATTTATTTAAAGTAAGTTCCTTGGGGTAAATTTCAGCAGTATATAGAAAATTCTTGATTATTTAACGAAAAATATCATCAAGATAACGGTAAGTGTTGTTGAATCTATCAATTAAATGCAATTTCGACGGGTCTTTACTGAGTTTAGTCATAAACTGTGATTCGTAACAGTACAAAACAAGTCTGCTATTAAAGGGGCACAATTAGTGCCCATAGGGATACCTACAACCTGTCGATAAACTTTGTTGCCGAAACGTACATAAATATTATCAAGGAGAAAATTAACAGCTTCAATCATCTCATCACACCTCCAGTAAGTATATCTAGCATATTTACCTTTCTCATTAGAGAAGAAGGCTTTAAATGAGTTGCAGCAAATATATTTGCATTCAGCTTTACCAAACGACCATTTAATTAAATAGGAAAACTTTTGTTTGATAAGATAGTGTGGGAGTATAGTGTAAAGAGTAGAAAAATCAAAACTGTCAACAGAATCAAAAGGACCATCAAAAGCATGTAATTTATCTAAAACATCCAAAGAATTTTTTACACTCCTAAATAGTTTATACCACTATGTTCATATATTTTATTACAATAGTTTATGATAAGCTCTTTAATAGTAGTTAATGAACTTGTTAAAAGCACTGAAAGATTAGTTGTAGAACACTTACTAGAGGCCGAGATGAAACGATATTTAAATGGTTTTTTGTGTAGTTTAGGTAGCCAATACATAGTAGGGACCTTCAAATGTTCAGAAGAAGCCTTAAACTTTGATGTGGTTGTGATATGTTTGTTTACTATATGACTCTCTGTGGAGCGGATGGACTAGAATGTAGATGAATTTAAAATTTCATTCTTAAGAACGTCCGTGTAGTATTTACGACATACCACCACCACATTGTTGGCTGCTTTGTCGGCCGGTACAAACACAAACCGCTTTGAAAGTTCTTGAAGTTTATTTCTTATTCTGGAAATAGGTGTATTATGTACTATATTATTTACTTCTAAATTATTTTCAAAATGTGATATTCTCTTATCTACCACATTCATACATTTATTTAAATAAGAATCAAGAGATTTTTTATCAGATTTTTCCCGTTTACACCACTTTTTACAAAACGAGGAAAGACATTTGATGACTTGAAGTTTTGTTTTGCACTCCTAAATCAAACAACTACAAATGAATGTATGAAGATCTACGTAAGGCCAATGCACGTCTTAAAATTTGGAGTCGAAGTTAACCGTTCGTTTCATGTTGTATCAAACACACCACAAAGCTAAACTATATTACGCCGGGATACATTTCAATGCAATTGCATTTTCAGAAAGTCCACACTTAAACCTTGTATCGGTATTGGTATTTAACATCAGCGCAGTATTTAAATCCCTTTTCTAACACGTCTATTATATATATTGATTCACTTGTGACAGAAAATAGACACATCTTCTTATATCTATATGATAAGTCTGATAACATTTTATAGTTTTGAAAGTTTGTTCACCTGTTTACTATGATTAGGTGGAAGTATGTTCGTATTTCAAAAAGAGGGGCACTCAGCATATATTAATTTGTGCATGAAGCAACTACTTGCTAGGTACCAAATGTTTTCACCACAACTTTGTATAAGTTTTAACCCGGGTACGTACATATAATATAAAAGATTTACATGTCTTTTTCAGGTTTTCTGATCCATGTTGTTTGGCATGTTTGTTAGATCATGTATGTGGTTTTGAAGGGTCTATATTACAAAGTATATCACTGGATTTAGCTCTTTGTCTAAGTGTATTATTAAAGTGCTTGGCTTTGAGCTCAGTTTATTGTTATTCAAATGCATTCTTTGTGAAATAAAGATTTGACAGACAACTCACATCTGCATATGAACTGTAAGGTAAGATGATTAAAACTGTCAGCACAAGGAATTGTTGAAATAGCATCCATTCAATGTAAGTAGTTAATGCGAGATTAAAGTATTTTATTTACATTTGAACCAAACATTTTTGTCCAGAAGCCAAATAAAACAAAGCACAAATTTACCAAACAATGCTACTCGTGCTACTAGCAATATGATGCTAGATGAGTTGTAACACTTTATTTCAAACATCTGTACTGCCTACTGACGAGTCCTGAGTGTAAATGGTCATTCACTTACACATTATGTTTATTTGTGTCAAAGAAAAGGACAAAATTCACAAGGCCTAATCGATTTCTCAAATTATCTTTCATCGTTCAACATTTATCATTCATTCGTTAATTTTTAATATGTATAAATGTTAATTACAACCCTGCTCACTTATATACCACAACAAAACTACATCTTACTGTACCGGTATCAATTATATTTTTAACCACATAACAAAAATCTTGAAACAAAAATAATTTTGCATTACCTTTTTCATTTTAAATACTAAAGTACTATAGTACTATAGTTAATATTTCTTCAAGTCTACACTATTTGTCATAAATTATTTCAAGAAATTAAAAATCATAAGCAATTTCATTGGATTTACCAAGTTATAATACCCCACACAACAAAGTAAATAAGTATAATGTTATTGATCCGTCAGTCCGTTTGTCCATCAGTCCTGTTCTTTTCATCGCAACTCCTCCGAAACCATACAACAGAATTTCAGGAAACTTTGTAGAAAATTAGAACATATTATGTAGAAGTTCGTATCCACAATAAGTTTTATCAGTTGACTTTTGTAGGAGTTACGAGTCTTTGAAGCATGCTCATAATTGTTCTTTAATTGACATCATTTTCATACTGGTCAATTTTTTTTTAACTTCGACCTAGCCTTGGAGAAAAAATTTTCGAAGAAAGAACTAAAATAACACAGAAGTGTACTTTCTAGCTCATGTAGCCCCAAGCGTCATGCCATGTATTGTCATTAGTTATCGTCTAAGAAACAATTTCGACATTTAAATATTTACTAATGATACTGGGAAGATCCTTAACTAATTTACAGTTTTTGTGGACAAACCCAAGTAAGTTATGACCACCACAAAGGAACATCAATAGAACCATACAAATAGTACATGCATGCAGATTCTCAGATACCATCTCGCATATTAAAATCACATCATGCAGAAATGCACCTAATATGTAACTGTCCTAATTTTTGTTTTTGCTGCTATTCAAAATCAAAGTTGTGGAACATATTTTATAAGAATCGTTTGGAATCCATGCAATTAGTGTCTCCTCCATGACAGTCTTGAACATTAAAAATGAATATTAAATAAACGACACTGCTAATTTTGAGTGTTTGGTAAAGGTTGGCTGTCACCGTCCAACACAGCTAAACATAGAACCCTATGGGAAAAACAGAGAACTCTTTTTGTCAGAAAACACTGTCAAACATTCAAACATACTATCCACACTGATCTGTGTCCACACTTGTTACATTTATAAAATATAATAAGTTTAAACCGAGAGGTGGATAAAATTGGTTTACATTTGTCATTTCGGGACCTTTTAAAGTTGACTATGCGGTATGGGTTTTGCTCATAGTTGAAACATGTACGGTGACCTATAGTTGATAACTTCTATGTCAATTGGTCTCTGGTGAAGAGTTGTTTCATTAGCAATTATACCACATCTTCTTATTACTTTTTTTATCTTTCAGTAAAATAACGATTACTGGAATACAAGCTCATACGTGCTTTATTTTTTTAATAATGGGATTAATCATATTCCTTATACTGTAAGTGTATACAATTTTGTATTGATTTTCGTCTCTATTAAAACTATCAACGTGACTGCATACGTCTAATGAATAGGTGTGCAAGGAATCATTCCAATAATTAAGTGGCTATTTGATTTCACTACCCATATGTTATTTAGAAAAGAACTTTTAATTTGAAAAAGTCGTCACAACAAGGTGAAATACGAAAACACGATAAATAACCGTTAGCTCGTTAATATTTTCAACAAGCCCTCCGGACTCATGGTTTCTTTTTTTTAAACTAACGCTGATCACCTGTATATCAAACACTTAATAAACTCGGGTTGAAATCCGCCTATAGGGGGTGTGTGCATGCTGCCTCTAGTGCTGAACGAGGTAACAACTTTGTATGGCGTTCTAAAAAATTATTGTGTTAAATCTGTATGTTTTTACAATAAGACAAAATTCATATTTTTGTGTTATTTATTGATTGAAGATAACGTAAGTGTTAACATGATTAATGCATATATTTGAAATGTATCTAATTCATTCGTAAACGAATGTTCGTATGCTTTATTACATGCCCAACGATTCTAAATATTGTGCGATTACACCGACAGCTTTATTCGCATTTCCTTGCTGACTTCCTTCTTTAGTATGAGCGATAACGATAGCAGTTTTAGAACTTTGTAATGTCAACGCACCATAACCGCGCTTTTTGGCAAAAACTATTTTACTGTCCTCTACGCGTAGGAACTGATACTTTACTCCTTCAGCATAAATACCATTGTCCATGAATGGGGTAAAATCCTCGCGTTTGAAGACATTTGCAATTGTATTAGCTTCACTCGAAGATAGTTTTAACGCTTTTGGGTGACTATTTGTCGTCCATTTTGCTCCACCATCCAGACCTATAATACATGCTTTGTCTACATGCTCAGAACCACTAGCATCACGTGACTGTGCTATCAAGTTGTCTATATAACCATCCCATCCCTGAAGAAGCACTGTCAAAAGAAATCGTTCAGTTAAATAAAACTGGATTAATAAACAAAAATGTTTGTTCGCCCCTTCATTTCAGCACAGTATCGTCTCCGAAAACTTATCCATACATTCCAAGAATAATAAACATTCTACACCTATTGGAGAAGGTTTATTTTGTACATATTGGAAGATTACCATAAAACCAGTTATCTACTGTTGTAAAAGGGGAAATAAAATTATAGAAAAACTAATCCAAGAAAACAAATATAGAAAACCATTCAACATGGGACCGAACAACAAATTGATTCACGAATGCGCGTACCGCATGAGTCAATTATCAGTCTTATTCGGTCACAAGTTGAATATTTTCGATATTTCAATTCTTGTATTAGTTACTCTTTTTATAATATGCTAATGAGATTTGAATATGTTCTTCTTTATACTAAATTGAAACACTGGGAAAGATTTATAACATGCTAGCTCACAAGGAAAATATCTGCAGGAAGATATATAATACTATTCATATTTTTCAGACTCAGAGCTAGCATTTTTTGCTCTTACTCCTAAAAGCCGATTAGCAGAAAATACCAAAGTTTATTAATTTCACTATACTATGTGCAAATTGGAAATAGATCTCAGAATCATGATTTCTCTTGGACCAAAACCTGGGCCTTAATGTCCATACTCCTTTGTTATAATTAGTTATTGTTTACTTTAAAGTTAGTTCTCGTCATGTACTCGTGAACTATTTTTACTAAACATTAAGCAAACAACAGCAACAAAAAACAAATATGTTCGGTTATGGTTTATATACATCTTTTGGCAGTTTTGTGCCATTTGGTTGCTGTCTTATTAGAGTATTACCAAAATTCCTTTTATTCATAACATTTGTTTATTAATCTGCTAAATAAATGAAGTTGCTTTGAATTAAATCTTAACTTCTTACCTCTACCAAAGCATAGAAAGACACAAGTCAAGAGAGCTCCTTTCATCCTGATGAAATATTTTCAAATGCAGTTAGCGTAGTTATTCTAGATATTCTATTTATTTTAAACTGTAGCTGGGACACTTCAACTTTGACTCTTATTAAATAAAATTAAGTGCAAAAGGCGTAGCCTTTCTAAATATATCATATATATATATATATATTATATATCTTATCTATTTTATACTGCAGCTGTTACAATTCAATTTTTATCATTTGAAAATATGATTTAGTGCATAAGGCGTAGTCATTTTTTAATAAACACATTCCATTACATTGAAGTGCGCGACCTTAATCGGTACTAGTGCATTCAGTATAATAAATGATGCAAAAGGGTTAGTAATTTTAGATGTATTTTTTCATATATAGTGCATTGTGTTGTAATGTATTGTAATTGTACAGCTGTTTCGCTTTCTGTTGTCCTGTTTGTAAAGTTTATTCTCACAATCAGGGGCTCATTTAGGGACAGAACATATTGTATTGTAATTGAATTGTAAGGAGCTACCATTTGATTTTCATGGGGGAGGTTTAGGATGAAATTTGAAAAAAGGCAGGACAGGAGTTTTAAGTAAAAAAGGCAGGATGAGCAATTTTGCAAAAAAAAAAAAAAGGCAGGATGACAATTTATGTGAAAAAAGTCAGGATAAACTAATAAAAAAAGGCAGGACCGAATAGAGTGAAAAATAAAAAGCAGGCCAGAGATTACAACTAAAAAAAATGCAGGGCAAAATATTTTTCATCCTAGCCCCCTAAAAATCAAATGGTAGTTCCCTAATGGCATTCGGAAACGTGGATGAAAATATGCTGTTACAGTACACGATAGCTAAACAGTGCTTTTTGAAGGCAATCGGTTATACAGATTCTATAGTATCTACGATAGTGTTTGCTAGTAATAGGTTGTGCTTATGATTTATGCTACTAAAGTCAAATAGTTCGTGGTTTTTTTAAAACCATTTTTTTTTTGCTAATACTCTGATAAATATGCCATGACGTCACAGTCAAGTTGAGTCATCAAGACTTAGATGTCCACCCGAGTTAAAATGAAATGGTAGTAAGCAATGATAGGCCACAATGAGAAAAAATCATACCGTACCGTACCGTAAGTCATCTATAAAAGGCTAACCGTGAAAAATGTGTAACAATTCATATGAGAAAACAAACGGTCTAATTCATAACAAAACAATTTACAAAAGAACAAATATGACAGACATGAACCAACGACAATCCGCAAACCCACTTTTTAAAGTGTTGGTGAATTTTCTTGGTCATAGTTTATATGCTCCATAATGATCCTTCTTTTTCTTTGTCCCGTGATACAAGTCCTATAAAACAGTAATGGGTTTACTACTCAAGCGAAAGTGTCGTATTGATTGTTTTCATAAACCATCGTTGATTCTAAATATTTTAAACCTGTCCTCGTACGACAAGCTGAGCCCCTAAGATATAAGTTTTACTTAGTTAATACGACGATGCTGAATGTCGTGAGAAATCTTTTTTGGTCAGTTCTTTTAAAAAAAATTAAAAATCTTGAAACTAATGAAAAATAATCTTTACATATTTTCATACAACTTCTAATAAATCAAATCAAGATTTAAGACAGTGTGGTATTATACAAATGCAAAAGTGCAAGCATGAAGTCTTCAATAATATTACAAGTAGTATAAGGTGCCAGAAATATGTAATCTTGTTAATGATGAAACTCTCTTAGACAAATGGAAAGGCTTTAACATCCAAATTTTAGAAATTTACAACCTTGTTACTTTGGAGATCTATTCAATTTTAATACTTTTAACCAGACTTTTCATAAATCTATTGACATATCACTTTTAATTTGAAATAAAATTGCATCTGTCAAACGTTTAGAAAACTGACCTCAAATAGAATCCTTCAACCCTTTAATACTGTGGTTTAGTGATACTACATCAACTATTTTATAAACTTATAACAGTTTACTACCAAACAGAATTCATTTTAACATACATGTTCCTGTATATTTATAATTTGAATCCCATGGGATTTTATTTTGTCCCATGGGACTGAAAAAAATACAATGGGATTATGCTAAATCTCATGGGATTATAAAATCACATGTTTTTTAAGTTCAAATTGCAAAAGAATTTTATAGTCTAGAGCTTTATAACTTGGTATTTAATGAATCCCATGTTATTCTGCACATATTGGTTATTTACACGACCCCGTATCATTAAGAGTGTTTTGCAAATTTAAAGTGTTCAAGTGTTCAATGTTTAAATTCTTGTAGTGAAATACCAACGTTCGGAAGGTAACTACTACTAAAAATAACACCTGGTTTTCTGGAAATTTTAAAAGGACACCATGGAGCGCATTAATCCTCAATTCTTAACGCAAACTCATAGACAAGTAAATTTTGGCTAAAAATGGTCTAAATATATTTCTCTTTCACCAACATTTTCTGCTAATTTGTTGGTTAGTTTAAATAAACAGTGACATCAAAAGCTCTATTTTTTGTCACGGAAGGGCTACTTTTACATATGTTCTCAATTGGAGTGGGTGAATTGGTGGTCTGACACCTAGAGTCACCTGCTCAGTGCACCCCTAGTTTTTCTGATAAGCGGTTCGTTTAGTTTTTTGCCTATTCTGTTTTCTACGTCGTGCTGTAACATTTTCCTTTGTCTGTGTTTTCCTTTGTACCTGTGTCTTCTGGTGAAAAATAAGCCGTACGTTTCTACAGACCCCTCATCTTGGAATTGTCCCAGGGAGAATGTCTCCTCAAATAATAATATTAGTATCATAGTATCAATACTTGTAAAGAATAAAATTTATATAGGTGTCCGCAATTAACTTATACGGGTTTTGGTTCACATTATTTGAAGCTAACTTAAAAGCATTCACTGATAAATTATCCCAATGATACAGATCGTCGTCCTACACGGTTTCTTAAAGTTTTAAATAAAGACCTCTGGTTGTATTAGATAGTGCTAAAGTAAAAAGATTCAACCAGTTGATATCATCAATACTGTGTAAATCTTTTCAGAGCTGAATCATGTCATTTCTGTCTCGACGATATTCTACAGTTGGGAATCACAGTGAGCGTTATCTATTCTCATAACTGAAATGTCTTATATCCTACGAGTTTTTTGTTTCTGTAAGTGACACTCTTGTCTATCCTTTGATCTGAAAGTTAGACAATATACATTAACTTATCTATTTTTGAATGACTATCTTAACATTATTAATAAGTCAAGTGTCGTGAGATTAGTATGAACTGCTATTATTGAATAATATATGTTGTCTCATTGACGTTAACCCCTAACTTTCTTTTATTCTTACTTTTTGGCATGAAATCACATGGACTTCACAGTCCGCCACTAAGACCTGTTCATGCTAAATGAGCTTCCGTTTAAATACACTGGATGTGTAAATACGCAGCCACATCTGTTTGTAATATACATTTGGTACCTCAAGATAGAAAAGTGATAGTTCTCTGCACATAAACAACTCTTTTGAAAGCTCCACGTGAGACCTGTTGCAAGGCTACAGTTCTACCCTTTGCTTCTTGCCATCTGTTCACGTGACAGTCCAAATTACAAGATATCAATCACACACACTAAACACACTCTGCAGAACTTTCATCACCGATATGATGAATTATCGCTATTTTGTGCATTTTCCTTTGATCTTTTTGTGATAATTTTCATATCATGCTACTCGCTTGAGATGGAAAATTATCGCTAGAAACTATGCAGGCACGTGGCGTTGCTAATGAAATTGACATGAAAGTGACAACGTCGTCAAAGGTAAAATAGCGATAAACAGATTATCATTGGTCATCTCAACTCGATTGCATTTCTCGCTTTCGCCGTACCGGCTCAAGCGAGAAAATCAATCTCGTTGAGATGATCAACGATAATCTATAATTAATTCGTTTGATATCGTCCTTACTATCCATTAAATATAATTTATACACATACCACTGGATAGTAAATAAGCAACAATAAGTCATTAAACTATTAGTAGGACGTGTTCAAAAAAATAAAATATGTCATGTTAACTGAATGTATATATTGAATTATACATTACTTAAACTAGCTTACAGTATTTTGTTTAGTTTCTACACATTTTTGTTGAGCGATCATTCGCATTATTATCGCGTATTATTAGCAAAGGTGGCTATGTTTATCAATATATAGTCATACCAATCTTAAAATAAATCTTAACAATTGATTGATTGTTGATGTTTAACGTTACTTTCAACGCTATGGCCTACATCGTGGCGGTCAGTTTTTATTGGTTGAGGGTCCCAGGAGAAAACCACTGACCTTTGGCAGGAATACTATATTCCTAGTCAATTGCATTACATTCTTAACAATAAGTATTACTTACTCAAAATATTTTTTTAATGCGTGAGTATGACGAATTTTGAACTGCTGTCCGATTTTCATTCACTGTCTGATACATTACTATTATCCGATCTTTCTTCAACGAGATACTACAGAATATTTTATGACATGTTTAACTCCCTGTAAAGTACGTAATCATATTTACCAAGTTTATTTATTGATTTACGTTTACGTGTTGTTTTTTTTACATGATCATTCACTCAGTGACTTTCAAATACATGTTCTGATGAAGATAATTTCCTGCTGAAACAGTATATACTATTGGAAATCATTCAGTGATTCATTATTCATATGTATACATAAAAAACTGCTTCCAAAATAGCTAGTCTATTTCCAACATAAAAAATTCTTCGTTATGTATTTTATTAAGGTAACACGATACTGAATGGCATATCTCCCGATTTCTAAAATTTTCGGCCCACTGGTACTTTGAATCGAGTTACATCGGAATATGAAATAAAAAATGGGGGTCACCATTTTTTTTTTTTTTTTTGTAATTTTTATGAGAAAACGTCAATTTTGGCAACAAATTAACATAGATATATAGGGAAAATGCCCTTTTTTTAACTTATTTTTTTAGATTTTTCAACGGATGGCTATGTTCTTATATACGGAGAAAAACTAAAAACTAACATAATATCCAGGATTGTATACTGAATCTATGCATGTATAGAAACACATTTGTCATCATCCTTATTTTTGAGATACATTGCTTCAAAGTTGACCAATACGCTTAGAATTTGACAGAATACGTGTGACGTTACTGAATACAGAGTAACGTTTAGTTTTATTCAGAGGTATTGAAAAAAAAAAATATGTAACAGGATCTGAATGGTGTTTGTTATTTTATTTTCATTCCCCTGTCGTAAATTTCCTAATAATTCAATATAACATTCGACTGAGTTAATTTTATTTCGACCTTTCTGGGTGCACTTGTGGCTTTTCAAAACTTAATCTTCAACTTAACCCTACCAAACTAGACAATGGTTATGTCACCGACGTATCATTGCATGAATAAAATAAAGTGCTTCAAAAATTTGATTTGGTAAACAGTCATGTTGAAGGACAATTTGAATTTATTGATTGATGGTTGCTTAACGTCCAATGGCAAATATTTCATGCATTTTCAGGGCGATACAATACAATTTGAAATAGATGTGTCTAAAAGACACATTTGATGCAGCCGTCAAAACAGGTTAAACATTCTGTTAGTTGTGAAAATTATAAAGAAAATCAACATCCTGATAAAATGCACATTCTAAATATTGTATACTCTGTATGATGTAAATGTGTGGGTTGTGTGCGTAGTTAGTCGGACAAACCTTGCAAACTGTTTGCAAAAATCTTGCAAACTGTATGCAAAATTTCACTTAAGTAGACAAAGTTCAACATTCTGTCATTCTTGGAAAATTAATAAAAAAAAATTATCCTGAGAATATTATATGCACCCTCATTATAGGTAAAAAAAAAAAAAAAAACTCGGCGCAATATATTATCAAAATGCCAAATTCAGCAACCTGTCATAAAAAAATCTGACAAGATGCGCATCTTTAGTATATGTACTAACACCAGGTACATAATTTAAAAGTTTAAGCTTAAAAACTGTAGTCGTAAGAAATCAGCCGTATAAACCCTATATACCAAGTGCGGGACGGACTGTCGAACGGACACGGGTAAAACAATATGCTCCCAGCATTTTGTCAAGGGAGCAAAATATATATTAGCATACATGATGATGTTCTATTTTATAAATCATTTGGTGACAAAACATCTTTTTGAATAAGCAGTTCATAGTGGAATGATAATTGGGAGATCTCAAATGTAGCAACGTAAGCAAGCTAACATCTACGTCATTTGGTCTTTGATGGAAAGTTGTCTCATTGGCAACCATACCACATCTCCTTATTTCATAATGGATTGAGTTTTCTTCTTAAATACAAGGAGTTTAAAGACTAACAAATACGTACTAGGAGACGGAAATATGTTGCTGTTATTGTTATAATCTGACTTTTGTTGTGAACATGCGATGTTATAATTTGATAGATTTAAAACTTGCCATACTGAATATACTTATTAACTTTCCAATTCAAGGGACCAACGAATCTTTACTAAAACTACAAATAAGAAGTAAAAAAATACTCGTCTATCCTGCATTAGTCACGTGTTATCTAGATGTCTTTGGTTTTGTGTGTCGTTAATTGCCCAGTTGCTGTTTTATTGTATATCCCACATTTCCATTTATGCACACAAAGAAATAACAAGCCTTTTAATTTACATAAACACTTGAATACTTGTAAAAACTCCTTATAAGACTGTGAATACTCTCGGACTTTTCCCGACGCCTATGTGAGCAATATGCCCATCCCCAAAAAGCACCTTTGCTAATCGTCTGTGAGTCGTTTTGTCTCCCCACTTTGTGAAAAGGTGCGTTTTTTATCAGCTGTACCTGTTCATCATGTCCAACTTTAAACACCAAAACACACCCATCCCCGAAGATCAAGTACAAATTACTATGAATCTAAAATCAAGATCAAAGATCTCGTTGGATTTTGTCCCCGTGCGACGCGTTGTGAGAACAACTGGTACTGATTTCTGACCTCTCAAGATATGTTCAAGTAACTTAAGTTTTTTATTGATTTTATTTGATGTAACGGGCGAACACCCGAGGTTTTTATTTTCTTCGGTTGTTTATGTTGGTAAACTAAGGCGACAGTAGTTTACCCATGTTTAATAGATATAGGAAGATGTGGTGTGAGTGCCAATGAGACAACTCTCCATCCAAATAACAATTTATAAAAGTAAACCATTATAGGTCAATGTACGGCCTTCAACACGGAGCCTTGGCTCACACCGAACAACAAGCTATAAAGGGCCCCAAAAGTACTAGTGTAAAACCATTCAAACGGTAAAACCAACGGTCTAGTCTATATAAAAAACGAGAAACGAGAAACAAGTATAAATTACATAAACAAACGACAACTACTGTACATCAGATTCCTGACTTAGGACAGGTGCAAACATTTGCAGCGGGATTAAACGTTTTAATGGTACCAAACCTTCTCCCTTTTTCTGAAACAAAAGTATAACATCACAAAATAGAAAACACACGATAAAACATCAATTGGAAGGCTTAACTCAATCAAAACGTAAATTAACACACTATGAACGAATAAATTCGATCTGTGATACCTGAAAGTAAATACATAGTTAATAAAATATTAGGGACAAACATTCAAGGCCAAAAAGCAAACAAACAAATCCAAATAAAGCCATGGCAATACACCACCGCGAAATATTTAACCCTTAGAAAATAATCACTTTTGAAAAAACCGGTTTTCATAATATATACAGGTAAATGAAAAATAACTTTGTCGTTTTAGGTATACTTTTTCTGTCTATATAAAATCTTCCAATAATTAGGAATACCAAGAAAGGTCTGTCATATAAATACCTAATTTAACACTAGATACATAAGGGGTAAATATCAACAATAAAACTTCCCTGTACAGATTAAAGGAGAATAATCTTGATGTTCATACAAATGTAGTATGAAGAAGTGAAAATTAGTAGATATTCCAAATAATCAAAGCTGGTATACAGACAAGATCCATATTAATATAAAATAACAAAAAGTATTAAAAATAGTATCAACAGGTCGAATTAAAAGAAAGTACGATTTGAGAGTAATCGCAGTTACTGACAGCTAGTTAAAAGCCAAAACAATTAATGATAAAAAATCATGCATCATAGACTAAAATCAACTAAAACACATCCCAGGGATTTAGTATTTTAACGTCATGAACAGTCAGAGAAGACATGACTTGTGCAATGCCAAAATAAATGTATCGACAGGTAGTAGGATAGTGAGGAGCTACTTCTTAAGAGATAAAAATAACGTGTGTGTGTCTCTAAACATCCCGCCTCAAAAGAAGATACAACTTAGTTATGTTTTAATTTGCTAATGACAAAATCGATATTAGTGCCAATGTAAACTATATTCAGAGATCTAATTACAATATTGGTACGATAACCCTTACTTATAAGTTTGTTTAAAGGTTCGACGAGTTTACACGGATCACATAGTGATTTCCTCGCTTTAAGTACAATATTACCGTAAAATTTAGGATGTGACATACCATTTTAATAAGTTTTCTACAGGTACAGCCAAATTTACTAATCAAATCTTTGTATCTATGAAAGAATTTAGTAAAAGTTTTAAGTAATTTATGGTATCGAAATCCCTGACACAATAATTTCCCAGTGATGCATTGATTACGTTCGTTAAAATCTATGACATCAGAACACACACGGGCATACCGAACGAGTTGGGATATATAAACACCGTATGATGGAGCCAAAGGCACATCGCCGTCTAAAATGGAAAATTAACAATAGGAAATGAAAATCGTCTCTTTTGTCGTAAATTTTAGTATGTAGTTTCCCGTTAGAAATTGAAATGTCTAAATCTAGAAAAGGGCAACTGCTGCTGTTTATGTTAGATTTAGTTAAAGTAAGTTCTTTTGGGTAAATTTCGGAAGTATATTTAGAGAACTCTGGATTATTTAACGAAAAATATCATCCAGGTAAAGGTAGGTATTGTTGAATGTATCAACTAAATATAACAATGATGGGTCTTTACTGAGTTTGGTCATAAACTGAGATTCATAGCAATATAGAAATAAATCTGCTATTAAAGGGCACAGTTAGTGCCCATAGGAATACCTACTACCTGACGATACACTTTATCGCCAAAACGTACATAAATGTTATCTAGCAGAAAATTTAAAGCTTCAATCATATCCTTACATTTCCAGTAAGTGTATCTAGCATACTTTCCTTTTCGTTACAGAAAAAGGCTTTAAACAATTACAGCAAATAAAATTACAATGAGATTTTTCGAAAGACCATTTTATCAAATACAAAAACTTTTCTTTATAAGATTGTGTGGAAGTGTAGTGTACAGAGTAGAAAAATCATAACTGTCAACAGAATTATAAGGACCATCAAAAGCATGTATTTTATCTAAAACCTCTAAAGAATTTTTAACACTCCAAAAATAATTAATACCATTATTTTCATAAGCTTTATTACAAAAGTTAATAACCAGTTCTTTGATAGTAGTAAGGAGGTAGTTAGAAGAACTGATAGATTAGTAGTAGAACACTTACTCGATGCGGAGATGAAACGGAATTTAAATGGTTTTTTGTGTAATTTCGGTAACCAGTACATGGTAGGGACTTTCAAATGTTCGGAAGATGCTTTAAGTTAAACCTTGTAACTCGATTATGAAGTGACAAATCATGTTAGCGAATAGAAACTGAGGGAATCGCATCACCTACAAACGGAGGAAGATCGGATGAGTCGACAGTGTAAGCGACTTCTGTTATTGATGCATCACCTGTCATGCCTATTAACAACCAGTAAAAATGTCACAATCGGGTTGTTTGGGTAAAACTACAGACCATCTGTGGATTTTTTTTAAATGGTTTTGTGACTGACGGATTATTCGGTTGAAACGTCTCTTTTCTATTGTTTATGATTTATTAAGACTTAAATCCTATTAAAACACGTATGAATATAAATGGATGTTTGCTACAGTTAAAATTTATACTTTTAGTCTTTTTCTTACTTTTCCGGCTTACGGTTTATCTGAGATGTGGTTAATGGTGTACTTAAAGATGACGATTTCGGTCCCCGGAGAACACGGAGAAATATAGCGAACCATCTCTTCCAATTTGTTGCATCAATGTAAATTACTGGGCATCACATTGATGACCCAAATACCCACACCCTACATAGCAAATATATCCAGCGTTGTCTACAACCACATGTGTATGTATGGCGTGATAATGCCGATGATACGAACAGTAAAATTCCTGCGGCTCGCTTAGCTGACGATAGATCTTCGTTAATGTTCTATGCATTTATTGTAGGCTACTGAACGCAATGTTTTGAAGTCCTGCTAAGATATCTGTTAACCTCATTATGAATCGTTGCAACTTACATTAAATATTATAAACTTAGAAAATAATCACTTTTGAAAAACCGGTTTTCATAATATATACAGGTAAATGAAAAATAACTTTGTCGTTTTAGGTATACTTTTTCTGTCTATATAAAATCTTCCAATAATTAGGAATACCAAGAAAGGTCTGTCATATAAATACCTAATTTAACACTAGATACATAAGGGTAAATATCAACAATAAAACTTCCTGTACAGATTAAAGGAGAATAATCTTGATGTTCATACAAATGTAGTATGAAGAAGTGAAAATTAGTAGATATTCCAAATAATCAAAGCTGGTATACAGACAAGATCCATATTAATATAAAATAACAAAAAGTATTAAAAATAGTATCAACAGGTCGAATTAAAAGAAAGTACGATTTGAGAGTAATCGCAGTTACTGACAGCTAGTTAAAAGCCAAAACAATTAATGATAAAAAATCATGCATCATAGACTAAAATCAACTAAAACACATCCCAGGGATTTAGTATTTTAACGTCATGAACAGTCAGAGAAGACATGACTTGTGCAATGCCAAAATAAATGTATCGACAGGTAGTAGGATAGTGAGGAGCTACTTAAGAGATAAAAATAACGTGTGTGTGTCTCTAAACATCCCGCCTCAAAAGAAGATACAACTTAGTTATGTTTTAATTTGCTAATGACAAAATCGATATTAGTGCCAATGTAAACTATATTCAGAGATCTAATTACAATATTGGTACGATAACCCTTACTTATAAGTTTGTTTAAAGGTTCGACGAGTTTACACGGATCACATAGTGATTTCCTCGCTTTAAGTACAATATTACCGTAAAATTTAGGATGTGACATACCATTTTAATAAGTTTTCTACAGGTACAGCCAAATTTACTAATCAAATCTTTGTATCTATGAAAGAATTTAGTAAAAGTTTTAAGTAATTTATGGTATCGAAATCCCTGACACAATAATTTCCCAGTGATGCATTGATTACGTTCGTTAAAATCTATGACATCAGAACACACACGGGCATACCGAACGAGTTGGGATATATAAACACCGTATGATGGAGCCAAAGGCACATCGCCGTCTAAAATGGAAAATTAACAATAGGAAATGAAAATCGTCTCTTTTGTCGTAAATTTTAGTATGTAGTTTCCGTTAGAAATTGAAATGTCTAAATCTAGAAAAGGGCAACTGCTGCTGTTTATGTTAGATTTAGTTAAAGTAAGTTCTTTTGGGTAAATTTCGGAAGTATATTTAGAGAACTCTGGATTATTTAACGAAAAATATCATCCAGGTAAAGGTAGGTATTGTTGAATGTATCAACTAAATATAACAATGATGGGTCTTTACTGAGTTTGGTCATAAACTGAGATTCATAGCAATATAGAAATAAATCTGCTATTAAAGGGCACAGTTAGTGCCCATAGGAATACCTACTACCTGACGATACACTTTATCGCCAAAACGTACATAAATGTTATCTAGCAGAAAATTTAAAGCTTCAATCATATCCTTACATTTCCAGTAAGTGTATCTAGCATACTTTCCTTTTCGTTACAGAAAAGGCTTTAAACAATTACAGCAAATAAAATTACAATGAGATTTTCGAAAGACCATTTTATCAAATACAAAACGTTTTCTTTATAAGATTGTGTGGAAGTGTAGTGTACAGAGTAGAAAAATCATAACTGTCAACAGAATTATAAGGACCATCAAAAGCATGTATTTTATCTAAAACCTCTAAAGAATTTTAACACTCCAAAAATAATTAATACCATTATTTTCATAAGCTTTATTACAAAAGTTAATAACCAGTTCTTTGATAGTAGTAAGGGAGGTAGTTAGAAGAACTGATAGATTAGTAGTAGAACACTTACTCGATGCGGAGATGAAACGGAATTTAAATGGTTTTTTGTGTAATTTCGGTAACCAGTACATGGTAGGGACTTTCAAATGTTCGGAAGATGCTTTAAGTTAAACCTTGTAACTCGATTATGAAGTGACAAATCATGTTAGCGAATAGAAACTGAGGGAATCGCATCACCTACAAACGGAGGAAGATCGGATGAGTCGACAGTGTAAGCGACTTCTGTTATTGATGCATCACCTGTCATGCCTATTAACAACCAGTAAAAATGTCACAATCGGGTTGTTTGGGTAAAACTACAGACCATCTGTGGATTTTTTAAATGGTTTTGTGACTGACGGATTATTCCGTTGAAACGTCTCTTTTCTATTGTTTATGATTTATTAAGACTTAAATCCTATTAAAGCACGTATGAATATAAATGGATGTTTGCTACAGTTAAAATTTATACTTTTAGTCTTTTTCTTACTTTTCCGGCTTACGGTTTATCTGAGATGTGGTTAATGGTGTACTTAAAGATGACGATTTCGGTCCCCGGAGAACACGGTCTTCTGAGAAATATAGCGAACCATCTCTTCCAATTTGTTGCATCAATGTAAATTACTGGGCATCACATTGATGACCCAAATACCCACACCCTACATAGCAAATATATCCAGCGTTGTCTACAACCACATGTGTATGTATGGCGTGATAATGCCGATGATACGAACAGTAAAATTCCTGCGGCTCGCTTAGCTGACGATAGATCTTCGTTAATGTTCCATCAATGGCTCTCACGGCATTTTATATCATTCACCCCACTTGTCTTGCTATGCATTTATTGTAGGCTACTGAACACAATGTTTTGAAGTCCTGCTAAGATATCTGTTAACCTCATTATGAATCGTTGCAACTTACATTAAATATTATAAAGGGTATGATTTTATGTGAAGCAGGCTTTCTCGTTTTTTTTTTTTAGTAACGAACGAGAAAAAAAAAATTGTCTATAAAATATTAAACACGTCTTTTTCGTTCCAATTTTCTTTCTGTCCTTTAGTAATTTTATGACAAATATCGAGCGAGCGATGGATCAAATGGGGATAGTAAAGTTTGAATTAACTGCTGTAAGTAATCTGCGGCATGGGGTGGATATCAATTCAATGCGGGAAAAAGGTTGGCAATCATTTTGTTTTTGTGTCATTATCCATTGCAAACTGAAATAGATAGATAAAAACATAATAATAACAAATAAATAAATAAACAAATAAATAAAAATAATTTAATAAATTATGGGTAACAGATATTGTATCAATATAATGATTTAGTGAATTGTGTCAGTACATTTCGTTAAATTCTCTCATTATATGTTGCAACAATTTAGTTTAATTTGATCCCCTAAGTATATATTAACCACAAATTTAAATGGTCTGTAAAGTACAAATTTTCTACATGTTGGTAGGCAGACTTTGGCAAGACCCAAAATCAAATATCTACGAAAATACAAATTTTCACCAATTCACGGAAATTCGAATCTACGAAGAGAAATGAATCCACAAAGTCAAAATTTCAAATTGTAAACTAAAAATTCTACCGAGACAACGACACACAAATTGCTAACATATACCGGAATTGGTTTAAGCACACAAAACATGTGGCAAGGTTTTACTAGTCTAATTGAAACCAAACCCTCCCCCTATTAATGGTCAGAGGTGAAAGGAAAAGACCAAAGGTACGCACAGAAAAGAATAGAAACAAATAGAAAACCAAAGCTCAGACAAGAAGATGAGAATTAAAGAAGCGAACCGAGACCCGGGGACAATTTCACATAAAAGACAAAGATATATGAGATGTACGGACCCGGTAAACTTGGATGAACTCAAGTATTCTGAAAAGGGTAAGCAGTTCTTGCTTCTTGCAAGACACCCGGCGTGTTTTTCATGAGTTCAATGTTCGGGAACAGGGGAAAGAATCTACGGAAAGGGACATGGTATGTTGTCTTTCGAGACACGCACAACCTATAACAGTCAATCAAATCTCGATAAAAGAATGAATTATCTCAATAGCGCGACAACAGACCCTTTTTTAAGTTAGAAGATTGGGTCTATTCAAAGAGACTCTGTAATGGCGACAAACTCTCTTATTACATATGAGTTGAGAGATTTAAACTCCATACACAGGTTGATTTCAAATTGTTTCCAATCAATCAAAAGAGTGCCCTGAAGTGGAGTGTTTCCTCGTATCTAAATAGCGATATTACCTTGTCCATTGACATGCCTTTAAATTCAGTAGGTTTTAAGCCCTCCCAAAATTGAATGTGTACATCAAGTGTGGTGAAGATCGACTGAGGAACAAAACCTCTACGGTGCCTACAAGTACTTCATGGAAAGGCGGACAGTCCCGTTTCATTGTCCCCTCCGCAACTTTAGGAAAAAAGGCAATACGAAAACAAATTAATCGCTACTAGCATGCATCGCAATCTTCCATAGAAGACTCGCACATCTTCATATTTATAATAATAAGATTGACGAAAACACGGATTAGGATGTGAAATGACCATAGACAATTCAACAATCCAAATGCAATTTTGCAGAAGAAAGGTTTTGTGCTTTCTTCTGTGTATAAGTTGATTATAACTTGCGAGAATGTGGAAAATATTGAATTGTAAGCTTCTCAAAATATACTCTTCATTCTACTAATGAAACTGCAAAGTGAGAAATGTTATTCTTAAATATATTAGAGATCCCAAATGTACTTACAAGCTGAACTTGCATAATTTCTGTGAATCCATATATTCTATACTGAATACCCTTTTTAAATTACTTTTATCAATTAACTTTTATTAGCGCAAAACGGACAAACATCATTAATCCATTAGGATTAATCTCTTCGTTGTCTTTTCGGATTATTACACAGAAGCCATTAAGGTTAATAAATAATATTATTAATAAAACTGCAACCTTCGATAATTTAATTTTGAATTGATATCAAATATGTATTATACTGATTGATGTTCTAGTCAAGGATAACGTTGGTTTATTTATTAGTTGAGTTACGAATTCGAACTAGATTTAAGTAACTCCAACTAGTGTGGCCACAAACTCCCCGGCAGTTCCAGCTCCGATGCGCATACTATTCTACACTAATGATGGCGTATTGGAAAATAGTTCCGGAACGGAAACGATCACTTTACGGAGTTTGGTGTGGTCATAGATTGATATTTTGTGTCTTTTGCCTTTATATGATTATTGCCGACCTATTGGTCTAGTCGTTTCCAACTGCTTATTACAGTTCTAACAAGTTATTGCGTTGTAACACCAAACTAGGGATAGAGGAGAGAAGTGATTGAGCACGTACAGTCATGTTGAATCGCGCCTCATTCTGTATATGTCTTTCCTAATTATAAGCCAGACCACATATTCCTATTATTGTCATTGGTTGCCGTCTCCCTTGAAAGAACTCGTTAATTGTTATAGTATAATCAGTATAAACATCTTTATAGTATGGGTTTTGCTCATTGTTGGAGGTCGTAAGGTGATGTCAATGATCATATCTTTGTCCCTTTCTTTTGAATTGATATTTTCTCATTGGCAATAAAACCACGTCTCTAAATAACTAAACAAAATTATCTTACTTTACAGCAATAATTAAATCAGTATTTAATTGTGTTCGTTACTCTTTATTGTTCTTCATAGTTATTCTAAGTGGTATATTTTAGAATAAAATATTTTTATTATGGCCCCGCCGACTTAGGTCGGGGCCATACAGTGTTACCCTTATCCGTCAACAGTTATACGGATTATTTGTTCTAAAAGCCTTCACATATTGAACTGAATTAAATGATGTGAGTCTACTATGATGAGTTACATATCGAGTTTACGTTGGATTTTGCTCTGCTGATTTTTGTCGATATTACGGGCTTAAGACTTTTCAACTTCTTAAAATGGCTTCAAGCATTTTTTTTTTTCGAGCCGGGCCAGTCGTGTCGTTCCGCTACATCTAGTTCATCCTCTTTTATCTGATTGTCATTATTTAATGCAATGTACATTAAAAGCTACGTACAAGAAAAAACCTAATGCTGATAAGCATATACAGTGGTATAGAGTCGGAATTTGTTTAAAAAAATCATTAGATGAAAAGGAAGTTAGAATAAATATTTAGTACACGTTTGATAACCTTACAGTTTGTGGGATTATCCAAGATGACATAAATGGTATCGTAGCAAAAAGTACTATTTACTTTGTGTGTACTGTCAAGCAATTCTTTCGGTAACAAACGTCCACCCAAATGAGTGTCTCAATACCCTGTTTGACAAAGCAGTAAAGAAAAGGATTCTAATAAAGCTGAAAACCGATACAGTTCCAGAAAAAATACCGAAAATAATAGCTTCATATTTTTAGAATTGTGTTAGAAACGAAATTCTTTTGGGTTGTACTGATATTGCAAATACAAAATATTCCATTTCAGTAAATGAGATAAGGAAAAATCCATTTTTGGGAGTTGACAGAAAACAATCATAATTGTATCATAGTTTGAGAACCAGTACTTTACCAGATTTCATATAGTACCCGAAGAAAACCTATGTGAAAAACGCAATTGAAATGAGTATCAAGGTCTAAATGAATAAATGTACGATTTTGAAAATGTATAAAGACAAAACATACCATTGCCATTGCCAAAAAAAATGATCATGCAAAGCAAATAACTATTGAAATAAATAACTTACTTTACAGCTTTATTTAAGGGGATCTATGGATAAGCAAAATACTTGGAAAGATGTAATTGTATTCAACAATCTTTATAGTTCTTCATAATTATTTTCAGTGGTAAATGAATTTAAAATAAGATATTTTAATTGATCCTCTTTTCTCTGATTGTCATTATTTAACGCAATATACATTAACAGCTACTAAAAAGATGAAACATCTAGTAGAAACATGCATGGAAATAATGTTGCTTAGCGTATACAGTGGTATAGAGTTGGAATTTATCAAAAATAATTATAAGTTGAAAAGGACGTTATAAAAGATGAACAAGTTTTAATAACCTTACTGCTTGTGGAGATATTCAAGATGACATTAATGATATCGTAGCATAAATTACAAGTAGCTTTGTACGCAATTTTAAGCAATCGTTTGGTAACAAACGTCCACCCAAGTAAGTTAACTCAAATACCCTGTTTAACAAAAACTGTAAAAAAAAACGGATTCTGATAAAGCTGGAAAACGATACAGGAAAGGAAAAAATACCGAAAATAAAATGCATTCAAAAAATGCTAGCAAATAATACAAACGATCAATATAATTGGCATAGTCAAATTAACAACACAATCGATAATGTTCTGAATTTATCAATAAACGAGCTGCCTCGGATAGAAAACGACGTTATGAAAATGAATATCAATACATCTGGTAATTATATAACCTATTTCATGTTTTAAAAGATTTCTATTGAAATCTGTAATCCTACAAAACAGACCAAAATTCATCTTTTATTTCGCATCGGAATGTTCCAAAATCAATCAAAGTCTTATACATTTACATGTATACGTAAACTTGCATAAGGTCGATTTCTATTCAACGCAGCTCAAATGATAATTAGGCATTTTGAAGATTCTTAACATAGTTTATAATAGCAAAGAGACAAACAGGCCCCACATTTCAATGGGAGTGTTTTACGAACATAAACATGTAAAGATATTTGATTGAATATAACGAAGTAATTGAATGTTAACTTACTAGGTTGGCTTTGAAAGAAAAAACAGTTTGATACTGATGTCATACAAAGAGATTGGTCGATTGGTGTCGTGGTAATTATATAATTTGTTAAACGATACAGTAAAATAAATTTACCAAGAGTCTTACAAAGCAATAACATAAATCTGTTGTTTTGATAAAGCATTCACTTCTATCTTTTAACAGATATCTGAAGCTCAGGATGGTTTTCGTCGAAGTAACTTAACATTTGATATTATTTTTGTTCCATTTTCATAAATACAATCATGATGGTTTTACTCGATTTCAAGTTACATTTCCCACTTCAAAGTTCGATAAAATTGTTAGTGAAACATGTCAACTGGGCAGGAAGTCAGAAATGTCAAGTTGGAAGAGAAAAATGTCGAATTGGAAGTTAGGAATGTCAAAATGAAATAATTATTTTTCTTGAAATAGAATGTCCTTCCCAGTCACTCGTACATTTGGCATATATTTCAACCGTAGACAATATAACATCTATTGGAGAAATACCCTATTTGAGGAGTGCTGAGTTATTGTTGTTTTTTTCCCTTCAAAACAAATATATATATTCAACGTTTTTTTCTTCAAAACAAATATAATTTATATATTCAACTTTTGTTTTACTTCAAAACAAATGTATATATTCAACATGTTCAAATGTGTATTTGGTTACAACACAAATCCTGCAATCAACCATTCATGTGTACAGACAACTCGAAGCGATATACGTTAAGTGCGAGCAAATGGTTACATTCAAATTATACTGCTGTTTTGGGGTCCTTTTTGAAATCTGCGCTTACAAAATGTCAATTTCACTTAAAAAAATGAAATTCAATAGTTTTGATGTGACCAAAAAGACTGTACCTTCGAGCATATGATTTGAATTGCAGGATACATTCATTATTCGTACATCGAACCCCGTTTTACTTCTTGTTTTAAAAGCTCGTTTCCAACAATGAGATTTGAACATCGATATAACTTATTATACTCTAGTTGACTAAATGAATATACACATAAATGAAAAAGATATAATTTAAGAATTACATGTATTACGATATTTTATAACGGTATATAACCTTGATATTTTAATGACATATTATTGAAATTCATGTCTGTTTAACTTGTAAAATTTTACTTATATTCAGGTTTGTTAAATAAACGAACATCAATTAAAGTTAATTTACCTTTTTTCGTAAAGCCGTCGTTCGTTATCAAATATTTCCATTAATAAAATTGCAAAACTTCTGTCAAATTATTTGACATTTAATTTTTATCGAATATTTTAGTTAATGTGCATTGTTTTCTGTTACAAAATACTGTTTGCTTTGTATTGTACGAACAAACGATGAATATAAGTAGATAATGTTTAACAATTTGGTATTTGATAGAATAACAATTCAATATTCGTTTTTAATATGTAATTTATTGTGCATTCGTGTTTTATGATAACATTAACGGTACCAATTTATGAATGTATATCAAAGAGAATGTTGAATTAAAATTATTTAAATACAAATTCTCAAGGGGAGAAAAAATTTTTTTCTTCAAACAGACGCATTGACAACAATATTTCATATACATGATATATGTGACGAGACTCAATTATTCTATGGAGATTTTAATTTAAAATTAATACAGACTTTTTCTGGAAGTGGTTAACTGGATGTGGAAGGTGTACAGGGAAGATTTGGAGCCAGTTTCCTTTTTTTCATTTTACGACAAGGTCGTTCTCTGTACATAAAATACAACTTCATATAACTACTGTATGTAAAGTTTGTTTTGACAGCATAGAAACATGTTTCTGAATATTGTACCAAAAGTTCCCACAACCGTTAGTAAAATTAATTTTGACAAACTTGAGTATTTATGTTGAAAATGAGTTCCAAATGAATTTAACTGCCAAGTATTTAATGTCTTTGGAAAACATATGTATTCAATTCAGTTATTGATGTCCTTAAATGGGAATTGTAAGAAAAGACCTGTCTTATTTTTATTAGTGTTTTATAAATATCTTACACAGCAAAACATATGTTTTCTCAGCATAGGAAAACTTGGAATTTGTTATTAACTTCTGTATTGATCGAGTGTGCTCTAATGTCTGACGGCATTTTTGAAACATTCTAAGACAGAGCTTAGTCAATATAGAAGACATGGAATTTGCCGAAACAGACTTGGTATAGGAAATATTTGTCTCGAAATTGTAGTAGATTCCTTGTCATGTAAATCAATCATAGATTATTCAATTGGTTGGGTTTTTTTTTCATTTTTCTCCGCAAATAATTACAAAATCTCAAAATGAGGCTATTAGGGCAGTTTTTGCTGTTTTGATCTAAACGGAAGAAGTTTAAAGCAAAATGCCAATATGTAAGACTAAATCTAAAAAAAAAAAAAAAATAAAATTACTGATGTCTCAACGAGAAATGGCTTATGAACATCGGAAGGATATTTTGATTTAGATTTATAATATTTTTTTTTTATATTCGAATTCATGGGAACAAATAAGTGATGTTATCAAACCTTCTCCTTTGATTATACTATTCATTTTGGCATTTGTAAATCATTTAAAAGTGGGTATTAGATTGGACAGTCTGTCCGCAAAGTTAAGGTCACAAACTATCTAAATTCTTAATGTACCCTTCCGGAGCACCTGAGATCACCACCGGTTTTTTGGTGGGGATCGTGTTGCTCATTCTTTAGTTTTCTATGTTGTGTTTTGTATACTGTTGTTTGTCTTTTTCTCTTTTTTTGCCATGGCGTTGTCAGCTTATTTCTGAATTATGAGTTTGAATATCCTTTTGGTATCTTTGGCCTCTCTTTTAAATCTCCAATAAGTGTCCTTTTGGCTTTAAATAATGTTTGAAGTAAGTGTTGCCCATCCCAAGAAAGTGTGTGGTTAATCGGTTAATACATATGTCTGTGAGGTCACGGTCAAAAATGTGTTCCATAAGATTATCCGGGAAGAAGTTTACTCTTAAATAGGATGTTGGTTTTGATTTGAACAACCCTCTGTTTTCATGTTTTACAGATATAACATACATCGGATGTTCTACAGAAAACTCTAATAATAGCATTCTACAAGCCTTATACATAAATGAGCAAAACATGACGATTTCATACTGCGTATCAACCTGTGAAGTAGAAGGATATACATTTGCAGGTTTAATGGTAAATTTACAAGTAACCATGATAACTAATATATTTTGTATCAGTTTTATTTTTAGCACTACATGTACTCACTCAAGCCATAACAATAAAGATAGTCAGCCAGTTAAAATCATGTTATATGTTAACTTAGATGCATTAATATATTCTGTTTAGATCAAATTGGTTCATAAAGCTCCTAACCTTGCAGTTTATTTATGAATCTCTGGCTTTTCAGTGGTTTGGTTTGAGCATACCTTATGAAGGTAATCCAGAAAAGCTCTTTGGATGCACGAAATTTGTAAAGTTTTCATTTTATTTCATAGTTAACTTCACTACGACGTTAAGCATTTACCTGGTAACATATTTGTAGTAATCTTATTCATGATGTTTTTGTAAAACGGGAAAAAATGCTATTATGATTCCGTTATGACAAATCTGAGGTTACTACGCATTCCGGATTCGAAATGCAGTAAGCCTTGTGGAGGAAATGCTTCACAGTATTGTGGTGGCTGGCTAAAGTTATCTCTTTACAAGATAAGTGAGTACTATTTCAACTATTATCTGTTTATTCTGTATGACTACCAAACAAGTCAATCAAGCATTAATTCAAAGTCTTTTCATGAGATGATTGTCTAATCAAGAGATGTGGCTACCTTGGCTAGCATGCTGTAGTAGGGACCGTTTTGAAACCATAATTTTGAAACTATGTGTTGTCTTGTTTTCTTTCTTCAAGTTAGTGGTCCTAATGGTTTGGAGAAAGATTGACAATGTTTACTATTACCACATGTTGCTTTAGATATGTAAAGGCCGAGGTTTGTGCACAGATAAAGCTAATGAAACCCCACTTCATGTTGTACTTGTAACTCAAAAACTGTCTGGATCACATTTTGTTCTTTGATGTTTTTTGCGTCTATATCTTTGGATAAGTAGGACGTTGCTGTGGTATTTTGTACTGTTCAATATTTGAAATTCAATTACGTTCCTATTTGCTGGCGTTATATTTTATGCTGACCGAGCATTTTCAACCTAAAATGTGATTGTGGAATAATTCCGTAAGGTAAGTAAATTCAAGAGAGTTGATAGTGTAGGCTTGCTACATCATGCTTGTCAATTCATCTTTTGAATATAAATTGTTCATTAATATAAAACTTTTGCATGAATAAAAGTTTAATATGTTAACCACAAAAACAATGTCCTTTAAATTATTGAGTGATATTTTTGACAAGTCATATCTCGGATTCCATTACTAATTCTGATTAAGGAGCCGATAAAACGGATGTTGAGAATCAAAATCATGAACAAGCAGGGAGTCCATGATTTGTAATTGTAATATAAAAAGAACGAAAAAAAAAACGGTAAACAATAAGCACAGATCAACGCTAAAAAACAGGAACGTTTCTTAAATCAGTTCTCTGTTCCTAAGTATTTACCTAAAACGATGAATGCTACATGTGGAGCAGGATCTTCTTACACTTCCGGAGCACCTGAGATCATCCCCGATTTTTGTTGGGGTTCGTGTTGCTCAGTCTGTAGTTTTCTATGTTGTGTTTTGTATGCTGTTGTTTGTCTTTTCATTTTTATCATGACGTTGTCAGTTTGTTTTCGACCTATGAGTTTAAATGTCCCTTTGGTATCTTTCGCCTCTCTTTTGTATTACATGTTGTATTATAAACAAGACATATGATTATTTTTGCCTGTCCCGAATATTGAGTATCTTTTCTCTTTTTGTTTTAGATATATTCGCAGAATCAACGTCATCTATAGTAAACATCAACTCAACGCCTATGACTGCACTACCTTCAACAATAACAACATCTCACTCTACTACGACACAATCTACTACGGACACGTCTGCCTCAATTTCCATTGACACTACTCCGTTAATAAGTACAGCAGAATCTACTGTCTCGATGTACGCAAACACTATAACAAATTTGCCATTGACAACCAATAGCGAGGTTGAAACTTCAATTGTAAACATGAATGAAAATATATGTTGGTGTCTGTCCATTAATGTGTGCTCGCCTGCATTCAAGGAAAAGTTGAAAGCCTCACCAAAGAAATTGCCATTGACAATAAGCTTACGTCTTCATATATTAACTCAAAAATATCAGTACAAGATCAAAGAACGTCATCTAAAACGATGGGAGTGGTGGGCGTTTTCTGCATTTGTGTTCCACTGGTTATGATAATTGTTGTTGATATATTAAAAGATGCATTAGGAAAGATAGAAAAAACAAATCCAAAATAAAAATCTAAAGAAACTTTAATTTTAAACAAATCGATAACAATTATGTTTGAAAATAGTTTATTAACATTCAAAGAATTTGTATACTGATGGCCTTTTTGCTCGATGGCAAGAATGTGAAAAGAAAATTCTATATTTATGATATTTTTTTTTTTATAAAATTCAGGAATACGTTTACAAAATACGATTTTTAACAAAATTTTCAAAAATATACATGTATCTATAAATAGAACATTAAGGGGAAGCTACACTTTCGTATCAAATTCTTGGTTATTAATAGACTCTGCTTTCTGAAACAAATATGTTCTCTACATAGTGAGTTTTTTCCATGTCACATGTCATTCAATTCAGTGAAATATACTCATTTTGAACACAATAAACCCGATTATACCATTCATAACAACCATATAAAATACAATCATTAAGTTAATCCAATATTTTAACAGTCGTTACTTTCTAGTAAGTAACATAGATTTTCTACCAAGCTCATTTTATATAATTATATTTGGTGTTAATGTCCTATAATATTCATTTAGAAAATCAATAAGGATTTTTATTAAACATCCGGGGCTTTGTGGAAACCCCATATCTCAGAACTGGAGCATAAAACACTTTTTGCATAAGTATAAAAACATTTCAACAGACAAGCATTAATTATAATAAAATAATATGTGTTGATCACTCTAAGAAGAGCAAATACAGATTTTCTTCATTGGTCAGCAAAATCGAATGAGACTTATAACCGAGTTTGTTCATGTCGTGAAAAAACCTACTGGTACCGCATGTAGATCATGGTCAGGTTTTTCTAGACATAGTGTCAATGTGCATTTCTATTCCCACACTCAACGAAGCCCTGGGAATATAGTTGATAATGTTTTACTGTTCGTAGTTCTTACGGAGGTCTTTATGTAAAGTCAAGGATAATTGCAGCAACCTCAAATCGTAAAATCTTGAAACTTGACACAATGATTACACTAAAATTTAGAATGTGACACAAGGTTCCGCGTACATGTTTTGAATGCTGTTCATAAGGGGGAAATCATTTTTTATTTCATTGGCATGGTCATAACTATTGAGTATGGAAAGTGGAAACTTGAATCGCTAGTCTCCTAATGTTTATGATGCAATCGCTTAGGAGTAGGATCTTCAAGGACCGGAAAGAAAAAGAACTTGTCGACATCTTACACCGTTTACATCAGAAAAAAATATAATGAGAATATACTTGGTTTTTATTAGCATTATATGAGTTGCCTGTGCTTTACATTTTTTTTACATGAGTCATGAAGTACGAACAAAACTACTTTTCTGATCATTCAGCAACTACTGAGCATGAAAAGTCAAAACTTAACTTATAACTCACGTTTGAAGTGTACACTTTACCAATGGTATAGGTATTTTTATGTGACACTTGGAACATAATCATGTGGTTGTACAAAAAGCAAAACTTAAAAAAAAACAAACAAAAAAGAAAGATAGTCCTCGATCACCTGTTAATATTATTATAATGTGTCTGTTATTGAAGCTTTATGAGTTGTATGTGCAAAGGGTTTCGAATGATTTTTATTTACCATGAGGTATGGACGAAAATGTGTTTCGGGTTATCTAATATTGATCAAAGTTTTTGGTTGCTTAATGTCCAGTGATGAACTATGTTTAACTACGAAGCATGCGCAGTCATAAATCAAATAAGAAGTGACATTATGAAATGGAAATTCAAATTATCGGTACATGGACCTCCGGGGACCTCAACAAACGAAAAGTCAATTCTATTCAGTAATCTTATAAAAAAAAAGTCTGTGTCGTAAGTCTCATTTCTCTTCATTCCATCGAAAAATCCGCCTAATTCCTTTACGTATTTTCCACGAATTCCAAAGGATTGAAACCGATGGTTTCGCTTAGAGTTCCGCTGATTTTGGTTGGAACTTGAGCGTAAAAGGCGTGTTCTACGATAGTAACACACATGTTATAAATATAACTTTATTACAGTACGTTTGTACTGTAATATGAAAACAATTCATATACGTAGAAGGACCACGTAAAGTCGCTAAGTAGGATTTTACATTGAATTATATGTATATAGAATGAAAATATTGTTAAGTAAAATGTTGAAGCTTAACATTTTTTTGTAATGTTGAATGTTTTTCTATTAGTTAAGCTGAGTCGGAAGATACGCAGAAGAAATTCAAAACTTTGAAGTCGAGAAAACTGACATCGACAGAGCAAATAACGGAAGACGACTAAAAGCAAGTTCACTGTTTTTGGGAATAGTGACTGTCCATCAAATGTGTAACAATGCGTTCATCTAATGTGAACGTAATTGATTCGTTTATGCAAAATTAGGGTTTTGACCCGATTTCACCAGTCACTGAACACTGAATTGTGATGTTGCTTGTAGGGAATGTTGTCGTATGGACACAGATTGGTATTTGTCTTAAGGATAATGTTAAACATGTGTTAAAGGACACAAATCCGTTTGATTTATCCAGTATACTGTGACATATTTTGTGTAATATTTGGGATAAGAAGTTGATACTTGAATCCTACCTTATATATTTTAAGGTAATCTAAAAGATTGTATAAATGAGTTCTTATGAACATAATGGCAGTTTGAAGAGGGTGATTTTTTTTTTTTTTTTTAAATGATCGTCTCACAACTCATCTCACAATAATAAAAATAATAACGTGATATTTTGTGAATAGATAATATAGTATGATTTTTCTTTGCCCAAATTTTGAAAATGAGAAATACAATTATAAAAGTCAATATATCATTTCCTTTTATTTTAGAATAATACATAACTTTATTGCAAAACATAAACCCTGACGGGTTAAAATGCAAACACTTACATGTACATAACATGCATAAGAAACACAACACACGAATAAAGTTCAAGACGAGTGAAGTTAATAACAATAGAAGTATATAGATAAATGACCAGTGCTGACCTCATATTCGCAATTCCATGAATTGCTTTATATAGCCCACAATATTAGACACAATATCTTTATTGCTATCTAAAATAGTTTTAAGTTTAGAGTTTGAGTCTATATTAACAGAGTCGCATGAATATGCAAATGTGGCTGCCGTGTTACTCTTTTTACTCTTTTCATTTGTGATTTATTATGTTCATAAAGATGTTAATACTCTTGAAACTTGTTTATACCATAATTAAATGTATTCTTGAAAGAAACCTCACCATTCTCACAGTGATTTTGTGCAATTAGTTTTTAATATTTTGTATGATTAGTTGACTGCTGGATAAGGTTAAACAATAAAATATTAGCAACTTCTGATTCATTGGAAGGGACATTATTAGTGCTATATCTTTTAGCTTTAAGCTAAAGTCTTTTCGACTTTTCCATGGAATTCATATTAATGTAAATCAACATTTTTACAGTAGGTGTTCCATTCATACAAACGCTGTGTCAACTTGAAGACGAACCATTTGGTTCCGTCATATGCTTTCATTTCGTATGAAAGCTATCAATGTCTTAAGCTTATAAAAGTAAACCAATATTAATGAATTGTTAACTTATTTATCATCACTATTTTCTCGCATTGTTCATGAACATCATGCAAACTATTATGCTTTGAAAAATTGCATGTTGTTTTTTCATTTGAAAAAAAAGTAGTTAACCAATTGAATATTTCTTGTAAATAAATATAAAAGATAAACTATGGATTTTTTTTGTGTAAATATTATATAAGGCTTATACACTTGAATTTGATAACCCCCACCTGTAATTTTGACGCCAATATGCGTTTAAGGCAAGTGTTCTGTGTTGTTTTTTTCTGACCGTTGTTTTTAGGGTTTTTTTCATGGTATTGTCTTGGACATATTTTGTTACTATATCCTTGGTATCTTCTACCTCATTTGTAAAGAAAAATGTGATATACTCAAATGTAAAACTTCGTTTATCTTAACGCTTTTCTGAATTTTCCTTCCATAAGAACGCCTATATCTACAATTTTGAATTCAAAGATTTATAAATTCCTTAATACGTTGGAATGACCAAAGGAGACATCAAAGAATAGCAAACTCATGTCAAGTCAACTTTGTTGCCTTAGTTACACAACTGGAAGTTTCATGTACTATTTTGTTTAACCAACTGTCTTACAAGCAATTTATGTGATCATCCATATGCTACAATGAGTTATTAAATAAACACGGAGATAAACCACAAGACGCTTGCTTTCCAAGGGCATCCGGAGAGAGATGTACTTTTCTTTCAAAACACACTGATCATAAAAGAAAGAAAAACATCATATGACCCTTCTTATTGGTTTTGACAACTAAAGTCCATATAATGTTTGCAGATAACCACTGGCAATTAAAAACGTTACAGTTATAAAATTTGATTTAAGATTTTTTTTTATAGCTTTGAATTAAAAATTTGTTATAATTCACAACATTTTAAAATCACGGAACTGATGTTTTTTTTTCAAATAGTTATACTCGTAATTGCAAAGAACGAAAAATCTCATTCTAATATAAAATGTACCTGTATATAAAAAAAAGCAAATTTTGTAAGATTACCAAAGAGAAAACTATCCGCCAAAGTTGAAAAGATGATTATTCAACGTTCGACCTTCAACATTGAAAACACTTATACCATATACATGTAGTAACCAATAAAAGACCTCTGCATGAATAAACGTAAAAAAACGTGCAAACCAGAAAATCAACGGCGTAACTTAAGCTAAAAACAATTAACAAAAAACAAAAATGGCGAACAACAATCTATGACAATTATTAAATGACAGACTCCGCACGGGCATATACAGTATTTTGATTAGTTACAGATGTTTGTGAGAGCTCAACTCTCTCAATAACATGGAAAAGAGTGTAACGACACACAATTAGAACAAACTGTCAAAATCGGCTGGAAAGGTCTTGACTTATCGATTGGCAAGAGGATAAAAAAGCTAAAACACAAAGTGTCGATATGCGAGTACTTGCAGTTACTGAACGTAAGTTGAAAGCCATATTCTATTAGCTAATTAATAAACTATTTTCGAAGAATGAATGTATGTTGGACACTCAGAATTTCAGGGAGTCCATATAAACATATATACCAATTACTCTTTCTATCTGAATTCAATATTATTTGCGCTAAACAGATAAAAACGATAAGCCCAATATGACTATTTTTCAAGCAAACTTATTGTCAACTCAGGTTATTACACATCCTCGATTCAGTTTTCTAACTTAGTATTTAATGATATTAATCAAACTACAGCAGCTCTCAATGGATTATATTTTTGATTGATATTTAACATTTATGAACTAAATTGTTAATCCTCTGACAAATACATCGTGTTTTAAAACCAATATTTTCGATGACACATTATTAAAAATATACAAAGTTTTAAGTAAATGTTAAGTTTTTTTTTTTTTTTTTTTTCAAATTGTTTGCTTTGTCATTCTGATTTGTTTATCAAAACATAGCGTTCCTGCTACACTGTTTTCTATACTTGCCGAGTACTATTGATGAACGCAGTATATTTTCACTCATTTAAAATCCTCATGAGATTCATACACTCCTGATCATCAATATATATTTATATATGATATATAAATGAAACGATATTTGGGTAAAATTATGATAAAAAGAATGAAAATGGTCACTTTAAATGCTCTACGTTTGTTCAAATTTACCGTTGACTTCCGCTTCTATTAACAAACAAAAAACGATATATAAATTGCACAATATGGCTAACTCCTAATTGAGTGTAGATTCGAATGGCGGGTGATGCACACCGGGTTTGAAAAAAAATTTATCTCCAAGAGATGTCATGCTAAAATAAGTAAAGTTAGATTTCCTTATTATAGAATTGCAATTTTTTTAAGAAGTAAGTAAGCAATTGTCACTTACACAAATTCCGTCCAACTAAATAAAGACGCTGGCACAGAGTCTGGTGAAAACACTGTTTTATTCTTCTTCCACTGTTACATGTGCTATGTTTGTTCATTTTGGTATCCTCTGTTTTGACGTTTTCTTGACCAAGGCGGTTCTAGTAATATACAGCCACAAAATTGTACTCGAAAACGTCTATATTCGAGTCTTATTCTGCAATGGTGGTGTATATTTTTTGTTTGTGTGCACATTGATGTCCTACGAAAGTCTAATTTTTCTGTTATGTTTGTTTAAAGGTTATGCATAGTCGTGATAGTGTCAATCGTTTTTTCTTCCAATGGTTCGATTTTTTTTTTTTTTTTTTTTTTTGTCTTAGACATCTTTTATTTCTTGCGAAAAGAATTTTCCTTTTTCATTCGTCTTTAAGTAAATTAATGACAAGTTCAAGCTATGTATCTTTTACAAATGCTTTTTAATTGATTCGGAATTTTGTAAAACATGTGACAGTTTGATCATATGTATATCATATAAAGGAGACATAAGTTGACCGATGATAACATCTCATTAACCGATTAGGGAGACAAATCAAAATCTTTTAGAGATTATTTTGCCGGAAAATAACGTTTTATAAAAGAAAGATGGGGTATGCTTGCCATTTTGCATAATAATCCACTAAAGACAAAGACGCGTTAATTCGGGCAATCAACGAACTTTAACAACATTTCATACTGTAAAGTAATCTTAAAAGATCCAGCATGACTATAACCTGAGATTAGTCTCGATTTTCAGTGGGGGTTCTCGTTTCACAGTCTTTAGTATTTCTATGTTGTGTTTTGTATACTGTCGTTTGTCTGCTGTTCGTTTTGTCATTATTTTCTATGGCGTTGTCGCTTTATCGTCGACTTAAGAAATTAAATATTCCTTTAGTATGATCTGCTTCTCTTTTTCAGTGCGTGAAATTGTGTTTTTTCTCAAACTAAATATGGTGGTAAAATATTGTTTGTTGATAATGTTCCCAGCATTAAGTTATACTTATATTTTAGAATAAAACAAGAATATAATTTACAAATATAAATTTTGTTTGAATTTATCGGCCATCCATTACGATTTTTTCTATTTATTTTTTTCCCATGTTTGTCTTTTGTGGTTTGACTCTAAAAGTTTGACGTTTTAATGCCGGTATATAACCTATATGTATATATATCTATATAATTGTTAACAATTTGAATTCATTTTGTAGAACGGACAAAGCCTTACTCGATATTACGGTATGTTCAACATACGGAACATCAGTTAAGACTAGCATACTATATCAATTAAGCATCTTAACGTTATCAAAAAAATGTCATAAAAAATACAACGCTCAATATAATTGACATTTAATTATTATCGAAAATGTCAGCTTATAATCTGTATTTTCCTGCAACAATTGTCAGTTATATTTACATAGTACAACCAATGATATCTATTGGTAGATACAACGTAATTTAAAATTTAAAATAATCAGTTTCTGTATATTCCGATTTACTGTGTATCTGTGTTTTATAATGCTTATTTAATCTAATGTTTCATTATTATTACTCAAATGGAAAATTCTCCAAAGACAAAATAGATAGTTTTATAAATCTACATATCCAGTAGGACAGGCGCGTTATCAAACATACTAAGTCAGATTTAGATCCTAGTTTTCTGGTGATAAGACTAATAGATTCAATGGATGCTTGTTATTTAAAATTAATACAGATTTTCTTCTGGACTTGTTTTACGAAATGTGGGACATATACAGGTAAGATTTATATCCTATTTTTCTGCAACTATTTCAAAAGTAAAGTCATCATCGTTAATAACTGTTTTATTCTTCTTCCACTGTTACATGTGCTATGTTTGTTCATTTTGGTATCCTCTGTTTTGACGTTTTCTTGACCAAGGCGGTTCTAGTAATATACAGCCACAAAATTGTACTCGAAAACGTCTATATTCGAGTCTTATTCTGCAATGGTGGTGTATATATTTTGTTTTGTGCACATTGATGTCCTACGAAAGTCTAATTTTCTGTTATGTTTGTTTAAAGGTTATGCATAGTCGTGATAGTGTCAAATATCAATCGTTTTTTCTTCCAATGGTTCGATTTTTTTTTTTTTTTTTTTTTTTTGTCTTAGACATCTTTTATTTCTTGCGAAAAGAATTTTTCCTTTTTTCATTCGTCTTTAAGTAAATTAATGACAAGTTCAAGCTATGTATCTTTTAGAAATGCTTTTTGATTGATTCGGAATTTTGTAAAACATGTGGCAGTTTGATCATATGTATATCATATAAAGGAGACATAAGTTGACCGATGATAACATCTCATTAACCGATTAGGGAGACAAATCAAAATCTTTTTAGAGATTATTTTGCCGGAAAATAACGTTTTATAAAGAAAGATGGGGTATGCTTGCCATTTTGCATAATAATCCACTAAAGACAAAGACGCGTTAATTCGGGCAATCAACGAACTTTAACAACATTTCATACTGTAAAGTAATCTTAAAAGATCCAGCATGACTATAACCTGAGATTAGTCTCGATTTTCAGTGGGGGTTCTCGTTTCACAGTCTTTAGTATTTCTATGTTGTGTTTTGTATACTGTCGTTTGTCTGCTGTTCGTTTTGTCATTATTTTCTATGGCGTTGTCGCTTTATCGTCGACTAAGAAATTAAATATTCCTTTAGTATGATCTGCTTCTCTTTTCAGTGCGTGAAATTGTGTTTTTCTCAAACTAAATATGGTGGTAAAATATTGTTTGTTGATAATGTTCCCAGCATTAAGTTATACTTATATTTTAGAATAAAACAAGAATATAATTTACAAATATAAATTTTGTTTGAATTTATCGGCCATCCATTACGATTTTTTCTATTTATTTTTTCCCATGTTTGTCTTTTGTGGTTTGACTCTAAAAGTTTGACGTTTTAATGCCGGTATATAACCTATATGTATATATATCTATATAATTGTTAACAATTTGAATTCATTTTGTAGAACGGACAAAGCCTTACTCGATATTACGGTATGTTCAACATAAGGAACATCAATTAAGACTAGCATACTATATCAATTAAGCATCTTAACGTTATCAAAAATGTCATAAAAATACAACGCTCAATATAATTGACATTTAATTATTATCGAAAATGTCAGCTTATAATCTGTATTTTCCTGCAACAATTGTCAGTTATATTTACATAGTACAACCAATGATATCTATTGGTAGATACAACGTAATTTAAAATTTAAAATAATCAGTTTCTGTATATTCCGATTTACTGTGTATCTGTGTTTTTATAATGTTTATTTAAGCTAATGTTTCATTATTATTACTCAAATGGAAAATTCTCCAAAGACAAAATAGATAGTTTTATAAGTCTACATATCCAGTAGGACAGCCGCGTTATCAAACATACTAAGTCAGATTGAGATCCTAGTTTTCTGGTGATTAGACTAATAGATTCAATGGATACTTGTTATTTAAAATTAATACAGATTTTCTTCTGGACTTGTTTTACGAAATGTGGGACATATACAGGTAAGATTTATATCCTATTTTTCTGCAACTATTTCAAAAGTAAAGTCATCATCGTTAAGTGCATACGATACAGTTTTGATCCCACAGTGATTGTTTAGACGAAAAGCATACAAGCTATTTTTCACCTTCATATTTTTATTCAAAATATACCTACATGTGCTACTTTAAATGATAAAAGGAGTCGACGAAATTTATGGCATTTACTCACAATTTTAGTTTTTTGGACATTTCAATCAAAGGTAAGGACAAGCGGATTTGTGTAAAATCATTAGAAAGATCTTCCTTACAAAAGTATACTCTTAATTTCTGTAACAAATCTTTGCAAATACTTCTTTGTTATTGGATTTTCATGATTTTATGAAAAACCGGCATTTGTTGCTATATACTTACAAATAATCTTGATATATAATCAAGCCAAATATCAATTTTAAAAAGAAGGGTCCATTTACTCGTTTTCAAGCTGATAATTTAAATAAGTCGATATGTCACAGTTTGACGTCGCGAAAAATATCCTTTTGACGTTAGCAACGTCATTACCTCCCCTGTAACTGTATCATATGCCCTTTAGTTTGTAAGTATAGGTTTCACATGACAACTCAAAAGCATGTTTCGGTATATTATATCAACCATAAATGTTTAAGGATTGTACACATTTGTGATATTAATAGATTTTGACAATTTATCTCAAACATCAATAAAGAAAGACATTCCATTATTAAACTCTGTCAATATGTCTGTGTATTGTCATTGGAATACATATCTTATAAATTCCATGATGTCTGTAAATAGAAACTTGCAGAAAGGACCTGTCTGATATGTAGTATTTTTTTAAATTATCTTAAATTAAATAATTAAATAGCGACACGTTAACCTAAATAACACTTGTATTATTAACATAGATAAACCTTTAGAAAAATTTGGATGATTTCAGACAGTTATGTCTTTTCTGTTTAAGGTATTATAGTGTCATGGTCTTTAAAGTTTTTTTTTTGTCGTTAGACCTTCGAACCTTATACAAGTCACTGTGTATTTATTTATTTTCGTGGCTACCAATTGTTGTGGATACTTAATTTCGTAGATTTGGCAAAATCTGTACAAAATGAACATTTAAATTCGTAGTTTACTTATACTAACGAAATCCTGGATAATGGGCATTTCACGAATATTAATGAAAAGTAAAATAACAAAAATACCGAGCTCCAAGGAAAATCCAAAACGGAAAGTCCCTTATCAAATGGCAAAATCAAAAGCTCAAACACATCAAACGAATCCACAGTATTCCATAAACATGTGATTTGCACACAGAATCCGTTCTCATTATTTTAATTTCCTTTATGGTAAAATTCGCTGTCTTACTCAACATGTATACAGATGATTCAAATCTTTATATTATTATATAATATACATACAGTATATAGTTGTAGTATCAATTCTTGAAATGGTGAACCCTGTAATGCGCAGACATGAATATGTGCTATGGTAAATTTTTGCATTCTTGTCTTTCGTATTGCTAATGTGCTCTGTCTATATGCCTTTTTGTTTTTTCGTTGTTGACATATTTGTTTGTTTTTATAGTAATTAAGATTATAACACAATGTTGACTGCTGAACCCCTATTTTTGACATTTTTACCTATTATGTCTGTTTGTTTTGTTTATACATTGTTGTCAATATAATAGAATTTTATGCGACTGTCATACAAGTGAGAGGTTTAGCTAGCTATAAAACCAGGTTTAATCCACCATTTTCTACATAAGAAAATGCCTGTACCAAGTCAGGAATATGACAGTTGTTATCCATTCGTTTGATGTGGCTGAGCTTTTGATTTTGCTATTTGCTTAGGAACTTTCCGTTTTACTTTTTCTAAACTATTTCGTCTTAATTTGATAAAAAATAATGTGTACTAATGTTTAAGTTTCGAAATCGATATTGCCTTTTTCATGAAAGAAGGAAAAACTATATTGACCAAAATAAATTGATGGAGAACTTTTAAGTTTATTCTTTTTTTGTAATTTTGTTTTCGAGGGAGTTTAATGTATTCTAATTTCGTTTTATCATCTTTCTTGCAATCTAATTAAAATTGAGAATGGAAATGAGGAATATGTCAAAGAGACAATAACCCGACCAAAGAGCAGATAACAGCCGAAGGACACCAATGGGTCTTCAACGCAGCGAGAAAATCCCGCACCCGGAGGTGGTCCTCAGCTTGCCCTAAATAAAATTGTGTACTGGTTCAGTTAAAATGGACGTCACACTAAACTACAAAACATATAAAGGAACTAAAATTAAAAAACATACAAGACTAACAAAGGCCAGAGGATCCTGGCTTGGAACAGGCGCAAAAATGCGGCGGGGTTAAACATGTTTTGTGAGATCTCAACACTCCCCCTATACCTCCAGCCAATGTAGAAAAAAGAAACACATATCAATACGCACAGTAAAACTCAGTTTAAAAGAAGTCCGAGTCCGATGTCAGAAAAGGTAACAAAAGAAACTAAGCAAAATGACAATGATACATAAATTAACAAATGACTACTAGCAGTTACTGACATGCCAGCTCCAGACCTCAATTAAACTGATTGAAAGATTATGTCTTCAGCATATGAAAATCAGGTACAATCCCTCCCGTTAGGGGTTTAGTATCATACCATCATAAAATATATGAGAAGAACATAACCCGTATCATGCCAACAACTGGTTTTAGAATAAATGTGTTTATTTCCGATGCAAAGACCCTATGAGTGAATCAATATTAATACCAAAATATGCAATCCTTCATGATCTGACAACAGTATTGTAACTATATCCCTTCCGAATAAGTCTGTTTAAAGGTTTGGTTAGCTTTTGAGGTGAATGCCGACATTTTTGTACTTTGTAAAGAATATTACCATAAAATATTGGATGTGAAATACCTGAACGTATAAGATGTCTGCATGTTGATTTATATTTACGAATGATGTCCTTGTACCGATGATAAAATTTAGAAAATGTTTTGACTAGTTTGTGATATCGAAAACCCTGATGTAATAATTTTTCAGTAATACAGATATTTCTTTCGTTGAAATCAAATACGTTGTGACATACACAAGCGAATCGAACAAGTTGAGATATATAAACACCATAAGATGGTGACAAGGGAACGTCACCATCTAAAAATGGATAATAAACAATAGGAAATGAAAAATCATCTCTTTTATAATAAATTTTGGTATTAAGCTTCCCGTTAAAGATATAGATATCAAGATCCAGGAAAGGGCAGTGTTCATTGTTAGTATTAGCTTTATATAAAGTCAGTTCGACAGGATAAATCTCTTTAGTGTACATACAGAAGTCGTCATTATTGAGAGCCAATATATCATCTAAATATCTAAAAGTGTTTTAAATTTTTAATCAGATGTTGTTTCGATGGGTCTTTGCTGATTTTAGTCATAAAGTGTAACTCATAACAATACAGAAACAGGTCCGCAATAAGTGGTGCACTGTTAGTTCCCATGGAATTCCATAACCTGACGATATACGGAATCTCCATAATTAAGAGTTTAACTATTTCTATCCTCCTCCTTTTTTCCAATTTTCATTTGTTGGTGTGATGTATAGTTTGTATATGTTTGTGTATTTTTTTTTTTTATTTCAAAACTATGCCTTGCAAACAATGTTTCATGCTAATGATATCAATAAAAAAGGTATTCAGATATCATTATATTCCCTTAACAAAAACCAAGATGTGACCTAACTTTAATAGGTTACCTTAGCTGTATCTGGCAAGTCCTTTCGACATGTTGGGTCCTCAATGCTCTTCAACTTCGTACTTTATTTGGCCTTTTAACTTTTTTTATTCGAGCGACACTGTTAAGTACTTTGAAGACAAAACGCGCGTCCTGTTAGTATGATGGCGATATGCTTTTTCAGTCTATTTTACTGTGTTGTGATTAAAAGACTGTTGTTGATTTTCGAGTTTTTTCTTGGTATTGTCTGATTTTCTTCGTCTAATATTTGATTGTACCCTAGGTATCATCTGCCTCTTTTGTAACCCAATTTGAACCCAATGATGTATATATACCTTTAAAAAAAGTTAGATGCTATATGACCGAAGAAGAATAGAATAACATCGCCAATTCATCTCAGGTCTCGCTTCGCCTGAGGGAATTGAAACCTTAGTTACACAATTGGGAGTTTAATGTATTCTAATTTCGTTTTATCATCTTTCTTGCAATCTAATTAAAACTGAGAATGGAAATGGGGAATATGTCAAGAGACAACAACCCGACCAAAGAGCAGATAACAGCCGAAGGACACAATGGGTCTTCAACGCAGCGAGAAAATCCCGCACCCGGAGTTGGTCCTCAGCTGGCCCCTAAATAAAATTGTGTACTGGTTCAGTAAAAATGGACGTCACACTAAACTCCAAAACATATAAAGGAACTAAAATTGAAAAAACATACAAGACTAACAAAGGACAGAGGCTCCTGGCTTGGGACAGGCGCAAAAATGCGGCGCGGTTAAACATGTTTTGTGAGATCTCAACCCTCTCCCTATACTTCCAGCCAATGTAGAATAAAGAAACACATAGCAATACGCACAGTAAAACTCAGTTTTTAAGAAGTCCGAGTCCGATGTCAGAATAGGTCACAAAAGAAACTAAGCAAAATGACAATGATACATAAATTAACAAATGACTACTAACAGTTACTGACATGCCAGCTCCAGACCTCAATTAAACTGATTGAAAGATTATGTCTTCAGCATATGAAAATCAGGTACAAGCCCTCCCGTTAGGGGTTTAGTATCATACCATCATAAAATATATGAGTAGAACATAACCCGTATCGTGCCAACAACTGGTTTTAGAAAAAATGTGTTTATTTCCGATGCAAAGACCCTATGAGTGAATCAATATTAATACCCAAATATGCAATCCTTCATGATCTGACAACAGTATCGTAACTATATCCCTTCAGAATAAGTCTGTTTAAAGGTTTGGTTAGCTTTTGAGGTGAATGCCGACATTTTTGTGCTTTGTAAAGAATATTACCATAAAATATTGGATGTGAAATACCTGAACGTATAAGATGTCTGCATGTTGATTTATATTTACGAACGATGTCCTTGTACCGATGATAAAATTAAGAAAATGTTTTGACTAGTTTATGATATCGAAAACCCTGGTGTTATAATTTTTCAGTAATACAGAGATTTCTTTCGTTGAAATCAAATACGTTGTTACATACACGAGCGAATCGAACAAGTTGAGATATATAAACACCATAAGATGGTGACAAGGGAACGTCACCATCTAAAAATGGATAATTAACAATAGGAAATGAATATCATCTCTTTTATAATAAATTTTGGTATTAAGCTTCCCGGTAAAGATATAGATATCAAGATCCAGGAAAGAGCAGTGTTCATTGTTAGTATTAGCTTTATTTAAAGTCAGTTCGGCAGGATAAATCTCTTTAGTGTACATACTGAAGTCGGCATTATTGAGAGCCAATATATCATCTGAATATCTAAAAGTGTTTTTAAATTTTTGAATCAGATGTTGTTTCGATGGGTCTTTGCTGATTTTAGTCATAAAGTGTAATTCATAACAATACAGAAACAGGTCCGCAATAAGTGGTTGTTAGTTCCCATGGGAATTCCGATAACCTGACGATATACGGAATCTCAATAGCGAACAAAAATGTTATCTAGTAAAAATTCAAGGGCAGTTATAGTATCAAAGCAGGTCCATAATTATCTGCATGTGGTCGTTAATATGCTACTATGGGCCCTTAATCAAAATTACATATGAGCTGCGTCGGATAGAAGATGACCTTATGCAAATGAATATTAAGACATCTGTTAACTTATTTTGGATTGCAAAAATCTCTATGCTTAGTCTGTAACTGTTTGAAAATTGAGTTGATATAAGAACCCTACAAAACAGACTGAAATTCATCTTTTAATTCGTATTTGAATGTTCCAAAATTCAATCAAAGTTTTATACATGAACATGTTTACATGCACTTGCATAAGGTCGATTTCTATCCGACGCAGCTCATAAAAAAACACAAAAAACTTCCGCTTCGAAGGAATCGGAGAAAATATACTTTACTATCAAAACACACTGGCCGTAAAAGAAAGAAAACAAATCGTATTGGTTTCTTAATATTATAGTAAGGTTTGCATATAACGGTTCATGAAATTCACTTTCAGAAACGATTATTTATAACTATTAATTTTGAATAATTTTACCTTTCATGATTTTTGAAATAAATTACTAGTAACGGATTTTTTTCCAACTATGTATACTCCTAATTGTAAAATACTAAATCTCATTCTTATATAAAATGTACCTGCATATACAAATAAGGAAATGTTATATGATTGCCAAAGAGACAACTATCTCCCAAAGTTGAAAGGATGATGATACGTCACAGTTTGGCAACATTAAAATACCAATACCTTATATTAATCTATAAAAGACCCCGGCATGTATAAACGCAAAATATATTAAACGAGGCAATCAATGGCCTAACTTGAGCTAAAACAATTAACTAAAAACAAATATGGCAACCAACAACCTATGACAACCACTGAATTACAGACTCCTGACTTGGGACGGCCATACACAGTATTTGGCTGATTTACAGATGTTTGTGAACGCTAAACAATGTCCCTAACATGGGTTGGAAAGGGCTTGACTTATACACAAAGTATCGATCTAAGAGTACTTGCAATTACTAGACGCAAGTTCAGATTTTAAATAAGACTGAACGACTTTCACGAATATATTAAGTATGTTAGAGATTTCCATACATATGTATTCCAATTACCGTGCTATCTGATTTTCATCTTTTCAAATGTATTTACGCTAAACAGATCAAACATGAAAAGCCCATTACGATTATTGTTTTCAAGCAAATTCATTGTCTACTAGGGTTTTACATGTTTTAACACACAATCGATTTAGCCTAATAACTTATTATAGAATGTTAATAATTAAACTGCAGCAGATCTCAATTACATAATAGTTGATTGATATTAAACATTTATAAACGTAACTTTTTAACTGCTGACATACGAATTGTGATATTTAAACCAATATTTTCGTTGAAACGTTATTGAAATAATGTTTCCCGTATGAGGAATATATTAAGCGTCTTTTTTCAAATATTTTGCTTTCTTATTCTCAGATTTGTTAATGAAAGCGCTGCATTCCTGCGACACTATGTTTAGTATTTATACCGAGTGCTGTTGGCCTATTTTCATATATTTCGACTTATATTAAATACTCCTGTGATACAATCCTAGAATCATCAATATTATACAAGTACAGCCTCTGTGTGGCGTCGATACGAGGATATATAGACCTGAAAGGAGTATATCGACTGAAGACGAAGACTGATGTCGATATATCTTCACTCTAGTTTACTGTGTTGTGATTAAAAGACTGTTGTTGATTTTCGAGTTTTTCTTGGTATTTTCTGATTTTCTTCGTCTAATATTTGATTGTACCCTAGGTATCATCTGCCCTTTTTGTAACCCAATTTGAACCCAATGATGTATATATACCTTTACAAAAAGTTGGATGCTATATGACCGAAGAAGAATAGAATAACATCGCCAATTCATCTCAGGTCTCGCTTCGCCTGAGGGAATTGAAACCTTAGTTACACAATTGGGAGTTTAATGTATTCTAATTTCGTTTTATCATCTTTCTTGCAATCTAATTAAAATTGAGAATGGAAATGAGGAATATGTCAAAGAGACAATAACCCGACCAAAGAGCAGATAACAGCCGAAGGACACCAATGGGTCTTCAACGCAGCGAGAAAATCCCGCACCCGGAGGTGGTCCTCAGCTTGCCCCTAAATAAAATTGTGTACTGGTTCAGTAAAAATGGACGTCACACTAAACTACAAAACATATAAAGGAACTAAAATTAAAAAAACATACAAGACTAACAAAGGCCAGAGGATCCTGGCTTGGAACAGGCGCAAAAATGCGGCGGGGTTAAACATGTTTTGTGAGATCTCAACACTCCCCCTATACCTCCAGCCAATGTAGAAAAAGAAACACATATCAATACGCACAGTAAAACTCAGTATCGCCCTCACTAAGCCAAAGGCTATAAATGTTATATTATCATTGACAATATGCCTGTCATAATGCATAAATTGCCAACAACATGATTTGTTGTTACGATGTGTCAAAAATATTGAGGTTGCTAGATTTTTACTTTGTAAAGATATTTAAAATATTGGATTTGCAATATCACGTTTAAGATCTCTGCATGTTTTCAATCTACAGTGATGTCCTTGTACCGATGATAAAATTTAGAAAATGTTTTGACTAGTTTGTGATATCGAAAACCCTGATGTAATAATTTTCAGTAATACAGATATTTCTTTCGTTGAAATCAAATACGTTGTGACATACACAAGCGAATCGAACAAGTTGAGATATATAAACACCATAAGATGGTGACAAGGAACGTCACCATCTAAAAATGGATAATAAACAATAGGAAATGAAAAATCATCTCTTTTATAATAAATTTTGGTATTAAGCTTCCCGTTAAAGATATAGATATCAAGATCCAGGAAAGGGCAGTGTTCATTGTTAGTATTAGCTTTATATAAAGTCAGTTCGACAGGATAAATCTCTTTAGTGTACATACAGAAGTCGTCATTATTGAGAGCCAATATATCATCTAAATATCTAAAAGTGTTTTTAAATTTTTTTAATCAGATGTTGTTTCGATGGGTCTTTGCTGATTTTAGTCATAAAGTGTAACTCATAACAATACAGAAACAGGTCCGCAATAAGTGGTGCACTGTTAGTTCCCATGGGAATTCCATAACCTGACGATATACGGAATCTCCATAGCGAACAAAAATGTTATCTAGTAAAAATTCAAGGGCAGTTATAGTATCAAAGCAGGTCCATAATTATCTGCATGTGGTCGTTAATATGCTACTATGGGTCCTTAATCAAAATTACATATGAGCTGCGTATAAATGACCTTATGCAAATGAATATTAAGACATCTGTTAACTTATTTTAGATTGTAAAATCATGCTTAGTCTGTAACTGTTTGAAAATTGATTTGATAAAAGAACCCTACAAAACAGACTGAAATTCATCTTTTAATTCGTATTTGAATGTTCCAAAATCAATCAAACTTTTATACATGAACATATTTACATGCACTTGCATAAGGTCGATTTCTATCCGACGCAGCTCATATGAGGACACAAAAACTTCCGCGAAGGAATCGGGAAATATACTGCAATCAAACCACACTGGTGGAAAACAAATCGTATTGGTTTCTTAATATTATAGTAAGGTTTGCAGATAACGGTTCATGAAATTCACTTTCAGAAACGATTATTTATAACTATTAATTTTAAATAAATTTTACCTTTCAACATTTTAGAAATAAATTACTAGTAACGGATTTTTTGCCAACTATGTATACTCCTAATTGTAAAATACTAACTCTCATTCTTATATAAAATGTATCTGCATATACAAATAAGGAAATGTTATATGATTGCCAAAGAGACAACTATCTCCCAAAGTTGAAAGGATGATGATATGTCACAGTTTGGCAACATTGAAAATACAAATACCTTATAGTGATCTATAAAAGACCCCGGCATGTATAAACGTAAACTATATTAAACGAGGAAATCAACGGCCTAACTTGAGCTAAAACAATTAACTAAAAACAAATATGGCAACCAACAACCTACGACAACCACTGAATTACAGACTCCTGACTTGGGACGGCCATACACAGTATTTGGCTGATTTACAGATGTTTGTGAACGCTAAACAATGTCCCTAACATGGGTTGGAAAGGGCTTGACTTATACACAAAGTATCGATCTAAGAGTACTTGCAGTTACTAGACGCAAGTTCAGATTTTAAATAAGACTGAACGACTTTCACGAATACATTAAGTATATTAGAGATTTCCATACATATGTATTCCAATTACCGTGCTATCTGATTTTCATCTTTTCAAATGTATTGACGCTAAACAGATCAAACATGAAAAGCCCATTACGATTATTGTTTTCAAGCAAATTCATTGTCTACTAGGGCATGTTTTAACACACAATCGATTTAGCCTAATAACTTATTATAGAATGTTAATGATTAAACTCAGATCTCAATAACATAATAGTTGATTGATATTAAACATTTATAAACGTAACTTTTAACTTCTGACATGCAATTGTGATGTTTAAACCAATATTTTCGTTTCCCGTATGAGGAATATATTAAGCGTCTTTTTTCAAATATTTTGCATTCTTATTCTCAGATTTGTTAATGAAAGCGTTGCATTCCTGCGACACTATGTTTATAATTTATACCGAGTGCTGTTGACCTATTTTCAAATATTTCCACTTATATAAATACTCCTGTGATACAATCCTAGAATTCTTTATCTGTTTCGATCTTGTTTGATATCTATTCTTAATTTATCGCGAAGAATAAATCAATGTATTTTCGAGCTTTGTAACTTTTAAAATTGTGTTTTGATTAGTTCGTTGTGAATTATGAGTCGGACTTTTGTAACACATTCGACAAAGTTAGATCACGTATATAGGAACCATTCGTGTACCGATGTTTAAATCTCATTAATCGATTAAGTTTGCAATTTGTAAATACAGCTCTTTTACAAATCAAACTATTTTTACCAAATTTCATGGTAAAAGCGGCATAGTTTAAGCTGTTAAAGGGGTTCCTATGTGAAATCGCATTGTCTATATTTACAGAAGTGCAACCTATATCATGTATATAGGGTGGAAAAAAGAAAATGTAGAATTTCATCAAATCTGGTTGATCTTCAGTAATTATAATAAAATTAATTCAAAGTTTCATAAATATTTCATGAAGATTGAGGAAATCCTGGGCCTTAAATATTATATGACTCAGCATAAATTCCCAGTTTGCAGTATGTATAGTGTACTTTAAGCCCTGTATGCAAAGTAAATTCATAATATATGCATATATGTACTTTAAATTGTCAAGAAGTGCTTATATTTACTCTTCACAGTCATTGAAACTCATAGATCCTTCATGAACATTTTTGTTAAGGTGTTTTGGCCTGTTGAAAGCCCTTAAGTAAGCCGTTACACCTGACTGTGCTTTCTAGTGACCGTGGCATAAAAATACAAGCTAGAGATACAAAAATATCTTCGTAAAACTAACAATAGTGTGTTCTATCCTTAAAATATTCTTAATAATCCATATTCACAGAAACAGCAGAATTATTTAGCAAATTTGAAACCCAACTGAAAAAAATGGAGAAAAATCTTAACCCTGGTCATAAAACGAACAATTTAACCCATAAAGGCTGTGATTCTTTTTATTATAAAGATCAGAAAACAATTACCTTTCTTGGAGGTTATGCAATAAACAGGTTTTAGCAGTCAGTTTTATTTAACTTTTAATGAATTTATATATCAAATACACATGGATAGCGGCCAAATTAAATTCTGAGGAAGACCCAAAGTGAAGGAAGGGGTAGTACAGAATTTTAGTATGAGTTTAAACTATCAGAAATTCGAGGCATATAAATGTTGAAAATATGCAGCACATTCCTGTTTTAACCATTGAAAAAAAAGTAGTGCATACACAGCAAAGTTTGCTCACGTGAATTTCACGTGAATCTCATTTCACGTGAATTTCACAATAATTTCACGTTAATTTCACGTGAAGTTATTTCACGTTAAACTTTCACGTTAAATTATTTCACGTGAATTTCGCGTAAAACATTTCACGTGAATTTCACGTGAAAATATATAAATGGTGTTTAAAAAAAAAAAACGAAAATGAAAAATTTTGTCAACCTCTAATACCTTGTATTATATGTATCAATTATATTCCATGGAAATCTTAATTTAATTCAAAAAATTCTATTTTCACGTTAAATTCATGTGAATATTTCACGTTAAATTCACGTGAAAATTTTCATGATATATTCACATGAAAAATTTCGTTTAATTTACGTTTAATTCACATGAAATTATCATGAATCAAAACTCATGTGAAAATGTTATTTTTCATTTATCTGAATTAAACCATGAATTCATAAGAGAAATTTAACTTTACTGAGTTAAATTTTTGTAACATGAGAAACAAATTCACCTGAATTTTACACATACTAGTATTCATTCCAATTTTCTTTTTGCAAAATTGAATCATTTCAAAGCTGTTATTCTTTGTATCTCAAGATTTACATATTTGGACATACAATCATTGTAAATAATTAGTATTTATCTTTTTGTTAAGAATGAATTATCTCCCTTGATAGTGGGTTAGATGCAACTACAAAAACATGTTGGTTTTGAATTCTATTTTCTATCACTGTTTATATTTATCTCTAGTAGAGTCATTAGGATGGAATTTTGTATGCATGTGTATCCCTTATTTCAAATTCCTAGATGTATTATATTATATTGATGGACTAATTGATTTACTAGTAATATCTCTATAATTCTCAATTAGTAAATTTAATTACTTTCACACATCTTATGTCTTCTTTACTTTTATATTTTTAAAAATGTGGGAGGTAACTCCACCTTATGAAATAGATGACTGTTACTGTAATATATTCTTTACTTCCCATAATTGCAAAGAAAAAAATGGATAATATATATATATATATATATATATATATATATATATATATATATATATATACTTCTTCAAACATGAGTTATCTCCCTTTTTACTGTGCATAAAACTTTTCCTCAAACTTATAGGTCAAGAAAAATTGTGAGCATTGAATCGCACATAAGTTTAACATCAGGACATATGAATGAAAACAAGTAAGTATACAGAAAAGAATTTTATATGTACTAAATTTTGTCAATAAATGTAAATTTGAATGTTTATCAATTTTTTAATTATATTGAAAGTGCAGTATACAATATTTTGTTTTGCTTTTTATAACATGACATCTATACAAGAAGCAAATTTTGTTTATAATCTTTGAAATTGAAGGATTGCATGATCAATTGTTGCACTGGGACACATTTTATAATTTACAAAGACGTCCCTGTATTCTTAGATTAATGTTTTTATTCAGAAAATATGAATGGTTACATTTACACTTTATTATTAAAAAAAACTTACATTCTTAAAACCAGGAAATTACACCAAACTTAAGAAGCTGTATGCTTTTCAAATAAAAATGCGAAAGGGTTAATTGATAATTCTTTTAAACTATATTGATAATAAATAAATTTAAGGTCTTTAATATACATAATATCCAAGATGCATTAGTTGGCCGTCGTCTGCTCTTTGATCGGGTTGTTGTCTCTTTGATATGTTCCCCATTTCCATTCTCAATTTTATGTATGTTCATTAAAAATTATTGATTGACAGTAAAATATTATTTGAAAGCTTTAATAAATGTGTGGTAAATGATTGCCAATTAGACAAGGTTTTCTCATTGAATTAAGGTTAAACATTTTACTTTTGTATAGATATATATATATTCTTTTACACAATGAAATCACAGTCATAATTGAAATCATAATTATTATATTTTATAAATATATTAAATGGTTGTAAGGGTTTAACTAACAGCTCCATGTGGAGGTGCTCCTATGTAAAGGATGCTTATTGACAAAATAATTTGTTATATGTTCCAAGGATTTGTATAGTAAGAATGGGGGAACTAACAGGTACCTATTTTTTTCACTTTTCACATGGGGAAATACTTTGAACGTCAGGACAATGTATCCGCGAATCTCTCGTCAGGAGTCGGGTTTTTAAAACGCTTGAAAGATACAGATTATTACGCGTCTTAAAGAGAAGGACACCGTCAGTCGATTGTCAACAACAGTACTTGTTTCAGATTATTTAACAAGACAAACAATACCAAGGAGCTATGAATCAATGAATACTCGAGGATGTACTACAGGTAACACAAACAAATGATTTAATAGTGCAGGAATAAACAGAAATCTGCAATGACTGAATGAGAATGGTTTTCATCTTCGATTTTGGTATCGTGTCCGTTCGCTCCCAAATAATTTTTATACACGTTAGCCCCATACGTCCGTACGCATCTAATTTTAAGTTCCAGTTGAATTGTAAGATATTTTATTATTTGTATACAGTAACGTAGCTTGCATTCTATTATTCACGAAGTCAGGGGGTCTTAAGCTATCGTTTTTTTTTACAATTTGAACAAGAAGAAATTATCTATTAATATTAACTGTTTGTGTTGTGTAAATGAGGTTAACGTGTTTTAAACTAAAGTTAAACTACCAACTTATTAGTTCATTACCTGCTTATTTTCAATAGATATAAGAAGATGTGGTATGAGTGCCAATGAGACAACTCTCCATCCAAGTCAAAATTTATAAATGTAAACGTTCATATGTATACTTAAATCTTTTAAGACGCATTCATGATTTAGTTTCTCATATCGAATTCTTTTAAAGTGTCGCAACTTCCCAGATAATGGCAGATTAAAAATTATTTATGAATACAGGAGATGGATATGTCAAATTCTAACTTAGTCTTATACAGTATAAATTTGTCACTTTTTTTTTATTTGTGTATGATTCAAACCATTCTAACTTATCTATGATTAACTCAAAAGTTATATAGATAACAAAACACTTGGCTGACTTGCACTTATCACATACATGACACAAGACAATCACTGACAAGTTTCCGGACTTGCTAGCAGTAACTGAAAGCCAAATGAAATACCTTATCTGTTGTACAAAATGTACATTTTAATACAGGTGGCTGTAACTCACTTTGACATTAGATTTAACGTCATATCAGAAGCAACACAATTGACTGTATTGTGTCGATTTTTTTTATTCCAGCATATTTAGATTACAGAAAACTACAAATTAATGGTATGAATCAATAACGACAACAAGACGATACAGTATAAAAAAGAAGATGTGGATTGATTGCCAATGAGACATCTTCAGGTCACTGTACAGCCTTCAACAATGAACAAAGCCCATACCACATACCAAGCTATAAAAGCCCCAAAATCACAAATGTAAAACATTCAAACAAGAAAACTAATGGCTTAATTAATGTACAAAAAAAATGAACGAAAAACAAATATGTAACAAAGCAACAAAGGACAACCACTGAGTTAATATTACAGGCTCCTGACTTGGGACAGGCACATATATACAGAATGTACAGGCTCCTGACTTGGGACCGGGTTAATAAAATGTTACAGAATGTGGCGGGGTTAAAAATGTTAAGGGAATCCCAACCCTCGCCCTTATATATAGAATAGAATAGAATATTTTTATTCACCAAATTAGGGCACCAGGAGGGCATATAGCATACAAACAATATTATTAGTCCCCTACCGACAAAGTCGAAGGGGATTTTAGGTTTGAACTCCGTCCGTCTGTCTGTCTGTCTGTCCAACTGTCAGTCCGGCAAATCAGCTTTCCAGACTTTTTTCTTCAATTTTAAAGATATTGATTTAATATTTGTTATATGGTTTTATCATGACAAGTTATAGATCAAGTTCGAATTTTGTTCCATTCTGATGATTCAGTCCAGAGTTATGGTCCATAAAAAAAATCCATATCTAATGTTAGAGTACTATGTTAAACCATATTTCTATAAAGAGAGATAACTCATTTTTTAAAGATATTCTTTAGTAAATTGTTTAAAAATTTGTACCAGTTTGTTTGTTTGTTATTTTGTATTAACTAATTTTCTGAATGCTATATATATATATAAATATTATTAAGTGAAATCATTTAATTAGATAATAATCTATTTTTATTAAGGTATATATTTCATTACATTACATTGTGTAGATAAAAGTTGTTGACACTTTATAGATAAGTTACAAATCTATATTAGTTTGTGACAAATGAAAGAAAAAAATATTTGGAACTATTAATTATATTTGATTATAATTTGAAAATAGATATACATTGTATTACATCATATCTAATTTTAGAGAACTATTAATCATATTCAATGTTGGGTGTCTTCCACACTTTTTTCATCATGCATGAAGATATTGATTGATAATTGGTATATAGTTTTATCATGACAAGTTCCGGATCAAGTTCAAATTTTTGTTTTGGTCTGATAATTTTCTGCATGTTATGGTCCTTGGACTTGAAAAATTCACTCATATAATCAGTTATTCACACTGTTTTTAGTCATGCTTAAATATAATGACTTGATATTTACTTTTTGTTTACACCATATCAAGTTATAGAACAAGTTAGCATTTTGTTCCAGTATAATGTAATTTTTACCCGGTAGGGGACTATGTATTGCCATCCAATACCCTCAGAATGCTTGTTATAAACAATAATATATAGATACGTATAGATTATGACAAGTTCACAGATCAAGTTCAATATTTATTCTGTTCAGAAAAAATAACTAGATGTTTTAATTTTGCAGAGCTATAGTCCTTGGACTTATAAAATTCACGCAAACAATCAGTTTTTCACTTTCTTTTTTGTTATATATGCTTGAAGATATTGATCTGATAATTATCATTATTATTCAGTTCATCTTTTTTTTTAGCAGAAACTGTTTAAGACAAATGTAACAAATGTAGGAATTATGGTCCAAAACAAGCATTTTTCATGTTTCATGCCAATAAATTGTGTATAAGTGTAGGATAACTATAAAATTGTACCACTTAGTAGGTCATTTGTAGGTTCCATACCTCAAAATAAAGTTTGGATTAATTTTTGGGGTAACAGACTAAACCCTGTAAACCATTTAATAATTTTGGGCCAAAAAACAAGAATTTTCTGGTTTCCAAACATTTAAGTCTTGAATAATATACATTGTTCATCATATATACACCTGATATAATAAAATATGGTATAATTTCCCTTCACCCAGGATTAAATGACATACATGTAGAAGTTAACATAAACTACAGGTCACAGTTCATCCTTCAACTATGAGCAAATCCCATACAGTCTAAGAGAATTGTAAAAAAAAAAACAATTTCAAATGGTTACAACTTGAAAACTAATTTAATAATGACAAGGGGTCTTCAGTTACTATTGTAAGACTACAATGGGATGACCTGCTTTCAGTTTAAACTACTGGGCCAAATTTATTAAAATCATTAAAAGGGTATCTAATACTATTAGTTATGATCTACAGTGAATACAGGTGAGCGACACAGGCTCTTGAGAGCCTCTAGTTGATATTTGATAGTACAATTCCAAGTTTAATATAAATACATGTAGCAAGAAATACATGTATATTATAAGCTAATTGTTTACTCTTTGAATAGTATTGCGTCCACATGCTAAATACTGTTTTCTCCCTTTCAGCAGTATTACAAGGTATGGGCAGAGGAGTTGACTATTGATAATGACTGATACTGGAATTAATGAAGTAACCTACATGTAGTGTCCAATCTCTATGCGGAGTATGCCTATCAGACAGTCCATTTTTACATGTACAAAAAAATGTACGTTGACAGCCAATGCCAAGTATTAATCTTAAACATATATTCAATGATTGTATGTGCATCTCTGATACATATATTTCGCTGTTGTGTGGCTTTATTTCTGATCAGAGACTGATAAAAATCAGATTATCTTTTATTTTAAGTTCAAATATTATGTACTAGTAACTACATGTACTCAATGTCTTGCATTCTCATTTAACTTGTAATAATGATGATACAGCATCCTACAAAAAGTTTATTTTTTTAACCTTCATTTTATGCCTCACTGATTGTGTATATGTATGAATTCTGTCAGATTGTGGTACTTAAAAAAGTTTTGAGTGTTTTGCACATATACTTTGTCATTGGTCTTTAAATAAATTTGATTTCTGATAATGGCAGAGTGTTTTGAACATTGCTTCATAGTGATGATCAGTTTACCTTTAATCAATATATATATAATGTACATGTACACTGCTACTTTTGCATAGGTACTATTTCTGTACTAAAAATCTGTAGTACTGGACATTAACTTTTAATATCTAGTACTACTTCTTTACTTTAAAATTATTGTAATATTTAGGTACCTGTATTTTACAGTACTTGTTTTGTACTAAAATTTTGGTACAGAAATAATACTCACAGTGATCACAATATTCCATGTTTGAAAATCATAACTTTAAGAGATTTGAAATAGACAAACTTTCAAAATGCTGAAAATGTAACGGTGTAATAACATGATTAAAAAACTGTAGTACTACTACTTAAATTACAAATCAAGTACTGTAAAATACAGTTTCCTAAATATTACAATAATTCTAAAGTAACAAAATAGTACTGAATATTAAAAGTAGATTTCCAGGACATATTTTTGGTACAGGAATAGTATCTATGCAAAAGTAGCTGTGTATATATAAATAGAACTTAATTGTTGCAGATTGATAATTTTAGTAATTTAAAAATAAGGAGATGTGGTAGGATTGCCAGTAAGAAAACTATCATGATCAGCCACGGTCAAAATGAAGAGCATGTACGCAGTTTTAGGCCAATTTAAGACCTTCAACAATGAAAAGAAAAATACTGTTTACTCAGCTGTTAAAGATCCTGACAAAATGCGCAACAGTTCAATCTAGAAATTTAGTACTAGTCATTTTGCTAGTGATGATCACTTATTGGTTAAAAAAAATCAATTGTTTTCTCTCTTGGTGAATATTTTTTACAACAATTGCCTGTGTGAATTTGACATATATCTAAACGAATTTCAGTTGTATTGCCATTTTTTATTTGGAAAACAGTTCATCAGCATGATCAGGTTCAGGTCTTATATTTATAATAATCACTGGAATTTAAATTTTCAGAATAAGCTCCCCAGATGTAAGTGGAAGTGAAGTTATACATGTTATATGTTTCGATGAAATGAATGACTTGATTAGATATACATGTAGAGGAGACCCTATAGCTACAGTACATTGTGCATGCAACTGGTATGTATTTGTTCAGTATTTGTTGTCAAAATTGTAAAACAAAAGTGCCGAATCCTGTGCAAAATTAAAAAGGAGTCCACGCAAACTGACAAAAAAAAAAAAAAAAAAAATCAAGGGAAAAGTTAATCTGCCATATAATAATAATAATACTTTTATTCAGAAGCAATACAGCTTATAGAATATACATTTTTACAATATTTTTTGAATGCATCAGTGTAATATAAATAACAATAAAAAAACACTATCAATTAACAGATCAAGGGAAAAGAACAATCAACATAAAATATATCATGGATAGTAAACAGGCAAGACATTTCAGCGTGTTAACTGGTCTCTTGGTATATCTATTTTATATAAATTTATACTAAGTGCCAATAAAAACACAATTCTGGTCTCCTTACAAATGCTACAGTACATGTAATTATGCCCAGCAATAGTCGAAAGGGAGGGGTTATCAATTTACCCCTGTCCGTCCGGATGAAAATACTTTGTTTGTCTGGCTATCTCCTCCTACAGTTTTGGAGGTACAACTTTAATAATTTGTAATGTTAACATGGCAAAGTTCAACCATAATGAACCGCCACACCTCCGTTTGCAGAGGTAATTAAAAAAATGTACAGTCTGCTAGATTATCAATTTTAGAGCATTTGGAGTTTTGATTTATACCCCTATGGACGCTAATCACAAATTTCTTAACTGGAAAAGTATCAGGTAACCAGATGTTTCCAGAATGCATAGAGCCATAAACATACTATGTTAGTATTGTTATTTAAATGGGGCTAAGACATGTAAGAAGAGGCTTGAAAAAGATGATTTGTGTTTCTAAAGGCACTAAGTATACTTATATATACAGGTAATGTGGAGTACACATACATGAATAGAGTTTGTTTTCATAAGTAATGTATGACTTGGTATGATTGGCAATGAGACAACTATCCACCAGAGTCCAAATGACTGAATATTGCCAACTATAAATTACCATATGTAGTGCTTTCAACAATGAGCAAAACTGATACAGCATAGCGAGATACAAAATGCCCTGAAACAGGGTTGGCAAAAACCTGGGTTTTATGAGTATTGTCCAGCCCAGTGGGAAATACTGGGAATTACTGGGTTTTACTGGGTAAATCACCATCAAATCACCAATTGATCATGTCGGAGCTTAAAATACAAAACAGTTATCTCCTAATTATAAGTTAGGTAAATCATTGGAGATTAAATTGGTGTTATCTTTTTTGCTTGACTACAGAAACAAACATGCTGATTTTATTATATTACAGGAACTGTAGGAAGTATTCAAAGAGTCTGATTGCTAAGTATGCATTACAGGATTTTATCATTGGAGTAACATCTTAGGAGGATAAGTGCAAATGTACGAAGGAATCCTTGGGTACAAATAGCAATTATATGCAGAAGAGGATTCTTAAACATTATTAACAGACATGTAGTCATAGTAGTGGTGTATTCAAGAAATGTAAACCAAACTGGAATTAACTATTGTGTATATTTTTTCAACCACAAGTACTTTCAGAATATAATACAATTCAAATTCAAATTATTGTGTCAACATACAAGTTACAGTAAAAAAATGAAAATGCATGTTTTAAAATGAACTTTATATAAAAAAATGAAATAACAAGAATTTTTAGCATAATGTGTAGCCAAACTTTGAGATCTTTTAATGGTATATGCCTGTTGTTTGTCAACATTTTGCCTTAACCTAAAGATCAGTGTTTAAATGAGAAAAAACTATTTTTGCATATATGAAATAAGAAGTAAATGGTTGTAAATTACAGAGAGACTTTCAATATGGTACATTTATATATCAGCTATATTTCACAGAACTTTCTATTTTAGTTTATAAGTACAATGAGATATGAGGTATACATCAATCAGCCAGCCATTAAACAACAAAAACACATGAAAGGCATTAGGGCGCTAACATGCAGTCCTCAACAAAAACAGGTGTCTAAGAGATATGCCATGATCTATTTAATTGACCAGAGGCTATAAAAAAAATTACAATATGAATCAAAAATAGCCATCAACACCAAATTCTCTGAATATTTTTTTTTTTATTAAGACGAGGCTTTAGATAACCACTGAAAAGGTTTCTGGCTCTAAACAGGTACATGAATATGTGGCGAGGTGAACTAGGTTTTTTCATAAAAACTTCTGAAAAGAATTGGCATCTTTTGCAAGTAGGTCTTTTCCATAATGTGATTGTTTTGTGTCAAAACTGATGACCACACAATATGACTTATTCAAACATAATAAAATCAACTCAAATGAAATATACATTAGTGCAATCAACTTCTATAAATGACCACAGTCAATAAATCATTTACAAAAAAAGGATTGAGACTCAACATAACCAAAAAAGTTCTAGGAGTGAACTAAGGTGCCCTGGATATTATTTATATCCCTGTGATGCATTTGTTTGCCTTCTTTGTTTAAGACCAAAAAATTTTGGAAACAAAGAAAGTAAAATACAATGGAAGTATGAACACATGGTCAAGACCAAGAAGAATATTTTTCATGTTTATATATATCAAAACAGAATTTGTATTAGATTAGAGTTGACTTGCATAATTAAGCTCAAATCCTGTGATATTAGTGTGATTGAGGCTGAATTCACTTTCATTTCATTAAAAAAAAGAAGCTTGATTCATGTTAATTTCACGTGAATTTCACTTGAAGGCTCAATTCACGTGAATTTCACATGAAAAATTTCACGTGAATTTCACGTGCATCAGTATTTCACGTGAAATTCACTTGAGTTTAACGTGAAATTCACGTGAAACATTTCACGTGAATTAAGCGTATAAGCTCGATTAACGCGAAGTTCACGTGAATTTTGTCGTGAAATTCACGTGCACAAAATTTGCCTGTGTATAAACGTTTCATTTTGGGATATAATTTTTTTACGAAACTTCATTGTAAAAGTGTCAGAGTTTAAGCCGTAAAAGGAATTCCTATGGGAAATTGCATAGTCTATATTTACTTCATTGTCAAAATGGCAGAGTTTAAGTCGTAAAGGGAGTTCCTATGGGAAATTGCATTGTCCATGCTTACAGAAGTGCAACCTTCAGGAGACAAATCATCTAGATTTTAGTGGTTATATTTCCGACAAAAAATGATTTTAAAAGAAGATGAGACATTATTGCCAATTGGACAACTATCCATCAAAGACAAAGACGCGGGAATTTAATCATTCATTCGGCCATTTTACGACCTTAACAAATATTATACTGTAAGGTAATCTAAAAAGATCCAGCATGACTTTTTCCTGAGATCAGCCCCGATTTTTGGTTGGGGTTCATTTTGCTCATTTTTTGGTTTTCTATGTTGTGTTTAGCATGTTTTGTAAACTGTTGTTTTCGTCTAGTCGGTTTTTTTTTTTTTTTTTTTTTTGCCATGGCGTTGTCAGTTGTCAATCGAGTTATAAATTTGATTACCTTTTAGTATGTTCTGTCTCTCTTTCAATTGCTTAGAATAGTACGTGTTCTATTTCTCAAACACCGCATGTATCATACTATTTTACAACTAAATTACGGTCCCCCAACACCCTCGGTAAATGTTTGTTTGTTGATAATGTTTCCAGAATTAAGTCATACTTCTATTTCAAAAGAAAAGATGATGGAATATTTAAATAACTGAATTTAGTTTGACTTTTTTCGCCACTCATCACGATGTCCATTAATCATGTTAATGTATTTACTCCCATGTTTGCCTTTTGTGTCTTAATTCTGATGTCTTGAGATTTTAATGCCGATATATAATTATTAATGATTTGGATTCATGTCTGTAGAACTGACAAAGCCTTACTTTATACTTAGGTAGGTTTAACATACGGAATATCAACTACTCTATGAATTAAGCCTCTTAACGTTATCAAGAAATGTCATTAAAACAAATTACAACGCTCATACAATTGACATTTAATTATTATCGAAAATTTCGGCTTTTGATTTTGATTTTTCTAATAAAATATAGTCAGCTAGATTTGCATAGTGCAACAAATGACATAACTTGGTAAATAACTAAAAGGTAGAAATTGTAAGGACGTTCAACTAGATTTCTGTATATTGCGAATTACTGTGCATCTGTGTTGTATTACTATCTAGTTTATTTAATGTGTCATCATTATTATTTAATGGATATTCCCCCATTATAAGTTGTATAAGTCTAAAGACGCGTTATCAAAAATACTAAGTCCTTGTGATGAGACTTATAAATTCAATGGAGACTTCTTATGTAAAACTAATATATATTTTCTTCTGGATTTGTTTAACTACATGTAAGACAAGTACAGGTAAGATTTAGGACCTATTTTTCCTGTATTTTCGTTAAGCCTGTAAGTATGGGTTCTGCATGACAACACAATAGTAAGATTTGATATATTATTTTGAAATTGTGAAACCGGTAATCCGAGGACTCAAACGTGTTATTAAAGAAACAAACTATACTATATGCAAAGAAAAAAGTATCATGTCCATGCTTTAAACTTTGGTATTTTAGTTAGGCGTTTTGCAAAATGTATTCATTCTCTGTAAAATGACTACTATCAGAGGCTCAAAGTTAGCAAATTATAGGCATCCGGTCAACATGGATGTCGTTTAAAGCTATTGGATGTCAGATGGGCTATCACTTTACTGTAGGCAGCCGGCTTGTATGCCCTGATTTGAAGCCGATAGGGCATATTTGGGACAGACATGTTGGGCCGTCGTCTACAGGCACTCGCATCTCCTCTACAAAACTTACGCCAGTTGGAGGCAGGATTGGACTGCGAATTGACTGACTGGTGGGATGAGACGCAGGGTTGAAACCGTCATTCAAGCACATGGTGGTTTCACTAGATATTAAACTTTGAACCATGGATGTCGTTGTGTGACTTACAATTGACGTTTTCAAAGCAAAATGACAACTGACCGGGCATTGTGCACTCAGAAGGCCTGGTGATTTTGGATAATCTTTTCATTCAACATGTTACATTATCATTTCTGTAAATATATGTTGTGTTCTTAAACAAGTCAAAACTAATGAAATGTCCTAACAGGCCACATTTGTATTTTGGCGATTATTTGGCCCATGATCTCATGACACTTGTCGTATTATTTGTCATTTCACAAAGAAATTGGGGTGCTTAAATTTTTTCATGTATGTTTCTTTCTATTTTGATAAAGATAATGGACTTTACTTTAAAATTCTATATTGCTATTCATGTTTAAAGAATTTAGACAAGTACAATTGATGCAGACCATTAAGATATATTTGTTTTTTGTCATTTTATTTTCGACCTAAGAACTTCACGTTTGGTATCTTCTTTCTATTTTCTATTTTCATTTATGTTTTATATGTTTGTGCATTTTTTTCAAAAGTATTCAAACATTATTTCTATCCTAACTTTATATACCTATGTGGAGTTATTTCCTCTCTTCTTTTGAAGAAAAAACCTGGAAGAAACCACGTTTCAATGAAATGTGCTTCAAGGCATCTGCTTTTCTGCGATTAAAAAATGTCGGAAAAGTGACTTGTATTTTTCTTACATCTTAACAATCTATTAGCTGCTTGCGTCGCGACATTTCTGTAACCTTTATATTGTAACTTGACAGTGATTTCTAACGTTTATATCTAGATTAATAGGCGAGTTTTATGTCAGATTTAAAAAGAGCCGTACGCCAAGGAATATTCAAAACGGAAAGTCCCTTTTCAAATGGCAAAATCAAAAGATCCAACACATCAAAAGAATGGAAAACAACTGTCATATTCTTGACTTTGTACAGGTATAATTATAATTTTGTATTTCAGTGTTTTACAGAATAATGTTAATGTTAGTCTTGGGTTGACGTATTTAGTTTAAGAGTTACTTTGACAAAATTTTTGCAATCTGATATATAAAAAACCTGTTATAACAGGAATACCAAACCGCGATGTAAATTAAAAAAGGGAGTCCATAAAAATGACAAGACCAAACGCTCTTCTATATCAGACTGAAAAACAACTGCCATATTTCTGATTTGATTACAGGCATTAACGTTTTTTATATAGATTAGACCGTTGGTTTTCCCGTTTGAATGGTTTAACACTAGTAATTTTGGGGGCTTGCTGTGTGGTGTGAGCCAAGGCTCCGTGTTGAAGACCGTACTTTGACCTATAATGGTTTACTTTTATAAATTGTGACTTGGATGGAGAGTTGTCTCATTGGCACTCATACCACATCTTCTTATATCTATTATCCGATAAAAACGGTGGGTGAAACCTGGTTTTATAGTTAGCTAAGCCTCCCACTTATATGACAAGTGTATATAGTACCGTTATATTGACAATATTGTTTGAGCAACCCAAATCAAGTGGTTATGTGTGAGTGTTGCTTAATTTCTAATATTTGTGCAGTTAATTTTAATTGGGAGTGTATTTTGTCATTTGGTCCAGGTGGTTTGTGATTTCAAATTATGCAAATATGATTTTGATTGTCCCATGATATTTTGTTTCCTATTTTCTAATGTTGCATAGTACGGACTTGGTATGTATGTGTTTCTGTAAGTTTGATATCAATCTCATCAAAATGGCCATATGCTGCAATTGAATAATCTAGTTCGTATGAGTGTAGCTGCACCATTTTCATTTACTCAATTTCAGAACAGAGATATGAATGGGTTTGTAATTCTTATGGAAACGTTTGTAACGGTTATGTAGGTTATGTAGACTTCACGTAATAATTCTTAGGTGGTACAATAAGCGGTTTACGAGCAAATGTGTGTGGACTTACAGATTATATAAAATTAGTAATAGGAATACATAATTTTGATACTTACCAACGCCAACGATATAGATTTCACAATCCTAGATATAACTGTTCCTTAAATATCTTCCAACAATCTCATTGACGGTAACACGGTAACTCGATGTATTTAAATTGGTTTAGTATCTTATTCTGAGATGAACAAAGCCCACACAAAGACATTGGCTGGCTGTCCATGGAAAATAAGCAAAATGCGGTCAACGTTTTCAAAACGTAGACGACAATTCTAATTTGTTACGCAGGGAACGTTGTATGATCTCTGCATTTTAGATTACCTTATAAATCTTTGAGGAGTTCATAACTGGCTTGTTAAAAGTCAACCTTTATTTCAGCTATCTTCTATACTGAAATACTAGTGACAGGTCATCGCCATCAATATAGCATTATTTAACACTAAAACGTTTTCATATAGTCCGTTGCCACCTATATTAATAAAATTTAATGTGGTATGATTTCCAACGAGAAAACTATCAACCAAACACCAATAAAGTTTCAAATAAACAAATGCCTGGAGGATGTTAGGGATAGTTTACATAAATCAGATATGAATATATTTCTGCAAGCCCGAGGTCTGAATCTCACAAGATTAGTTCAACTTTTCATCCCAATGTTCAAATACAAAAGTCTTTGTTCTACTCAGAACTGTTTGTCTGCCTTGGAGGATACGGATGATGCTCTATGTTATTGTTGCTCACATCCAGAAAGTGTGTTGTAAACTAGGATAAATATCTGTCTGCAAGGTCAAAGTAAATGCGTTGTATATCAAAATAAATGCTAAACAGGGGATCAAATTTTCCTGCGCTTTGTTCATATTACTAACCTATAATTAGTTATGAAAAGTATGAATTGATAATCGATCTCAATAAATCTGGTCTTTGTAAACGTTTGAATATGCTTTTGTCTATGAATTAACTCTTGTGTTTTCATATTTTCCAGATGTTACATACATTGGATGTTTTAAAGACAGCTTATTAAAACGCATTCTAAAAGCATCCTACATAGATGAGCCATCCATGACAATTCCTTATTGCGTATCTATCTGTGAGGTGGAAGGAAATACATATGCAGGTTTAAGGGTAAATTTACCTTTATAACTAATGTAGCTTTTATCCATATTATTTTGAGCACAACTCTGGAAATAACCTGATATAAAAATGATGATCACCCAGTTTAAAGCATGTTACATCTACCATACGCTGGCCATAGTTCAACTATCAGAAATGCAAACATTAAGGGCATACGATACAGTTTTGATCGCACGGTGAATTTTTGACGAAAGTTTGCATACAAGCTATTTTTCACCTAGTGATTTCAAATATGTAATAAAAAATATACCTTCATGTGCTACTTTTAGAAACGGGATAGAAATTTTAGACATTTACTGGACATTTTGGTTTCTTTGACATTTCTATCGTTTGAAAAGACATACCTAACATTTTTGTTTTATAAGATAAACGCATACATAATCAAGCTTAATGTCATTTTTAAAAAGAGGGGTCTTTGAACTCGTTTTCAAGTTAAATCAGTCTGAATGATAAAAATCAGTCGAAAATTGATCTTTTCTCGATATGTCACAGTTTGACGTCGCGAAAAATAACATTTTACGTTGACGACGTCATTAACTCCCCTGTAACTGAATCGTATGCCCTTAAGTCAAACGATTTCTTACTTGTCTTTTATCAAACAGTTACCCAAGTGGCAACAAACTTTTCATCTGAATATCTTCTAGCAATGAATAATAACTGCTTTTTGAAAAAAAATATATGTGTTTCCCTTAGCTGGTATTAAAAATATGCAGAAGATACGAGAACAATCATAAATCATAAGTGGAAGAATAACAAAATACATCATGACCAAAACAAGTAAATAACACTTACACTACACAGAAAACTATTGACGAAACAACAAGAACCTAATCAAAAACAGTATGATCTCAGGTGGTCCGGACGATTAGAATCCTACTTTACCAGTTGCACCCTCGTGTTGCTCATTGTCGGTAAATATTTGGTGATAAGTCACAATCGAGGATGTTATACTCGACGAAAATTGGATGATATTTCTCTTACTGTTAAGGCATTCATGATTTTCCATATTTGTTGCTGTTTTGTGTCTATTGAATTAAAAACGTTTTGAGTGAATAATCGTGTTTTCTATTAATTTAAGATGTAACGAAATTGCCCTTGAATTTTGTAATTTAATACATGCCTAGCCAGACAAGTATTCGAAAATATTCTAAATCAACTGTTCTCTTGACCTTGCTGGAGTCAATGTTTTTTTTTTGTGAACAGGTCTCTTGAAGCAACACATTGAAATGAAATGCTTAGTATTTCAATGATCGAATCGGGTCACCGTGGATCAACTCAGTCGATGAGACTAATTTGCTACATACTTCCATAATCGTACCGATCGTTATCAACCAATGTTACTCATAAAAGTCGATCAACCAAAATAACTGTACAAAAGTAATATGAAATTATTATTACATTGTGATAAATACATGTAAACTCGAGCGTAATGATCGTATCAGTTAGTGCGATCAAATATCAATTGATTAACGTTAATTTACCTTTCCGACACATAGACATGATTGTATCACATAATCGAATAAGAATTGATCAATCTAGTTACACGTTCATAAACATTGATACAAACATATCGGTCGTTGCAATCAGCTGTATCGATCAAGTAAGAGTTGTTGAACTCAATCAATTATAATTAAATATATATAACTAGTTATACAAATACATAATTGTTATTAATCATGTAAATGAACATGATCGAATGAGAGAGATCAATACAGTCTAGTATAACTAAATTCCATCTTTGATATTATGTCTCTACGATTTAGGAGTTTCGTTTCTCTTTTTTTTCCAAAAGTTGTTAAATTAACAAGTACATTTATATAAATCTCTGTCAATTGGTACGATCAATAAGCAATTCATCAACTCAGTTAACTTTACACTTTACAAAAGTGATATGACATTATTATCTTATCTATCCACAAAAGAGTTAGGACACTACATCATCACTTAACGACTAGTTCTAAGTAAAAACCATTCATGATAGTAAGCTATCAAACCAACTGGCATAACATAATTTGGTATTACTAAAAAGATAAAACAGTTTCAAAAGATTGGTTTTGCTTATTGTTGAAGGCCGTGCAGTGTCCTTACTTTTGTTTACATCCTCCTCTTTTGATATTTGATGGTAGGTTGTCTCATTGCCAATCATACCACATCTCCTCTTTTATATTGATTCTTTACTTTTTTTATTAAGCACAAACACATCCACAAAATTAACAGTTGCTGAAATGTAGGTTAAAGCCCTTTTCAACATATACACACTATTAACATATTGATTTATTGATTGTTGCTTGCTTTGTGTCCATTTGCAATTATTTTGTGCATATTCAGAACTATAAACTATGAACAATTTGTACAAATTAGAAAGGTTCTGCAAGGATTTCGATAAAGGGCTGAACATGTTGACTACGTGGCGATTACTGTACGAGGCATCGGATCTAACTTCACCATTCTGAGCGGACGCGGCAGTTAATTCATACATCTATGACAGTTAAACAAACGACTCAATTTGGCAAGGTTTTCACTGCCGGTCGGAAGGGGACCAAGGGAACCATATATCTATTTATCGGTCGTCCCACTGTCTGTATCACTCTACGCTGCTCGTAATAAAATGTATATCACGGTTTTCTGACGTTAAATACGTTGACCCAGCCTTATAACTATGATCCAGACATATCACTGACGTCATAATGATTGAATTTTACGACGTTGATAAGTTTGACCCGACATTATCAAGTCATCTTCCGGTTTGGCGGTGAAACAAAGAAAACACTTGATTCTTTCATGCAAAATACTCAAATACCATTCGATAAATCGATCATCTGGTTGTCTGCATATTGATATTATAAAATGTCAGCTGCTCGACACAATATGAAGCCTTTTTGAACTCGTTCTCTGCACTCACTCGATAAAAAGCTTCATATTGTGAACGTAGCGGGTATTTTACAGTATCAATATGCAAAATTTGATAAACGGTACACCAGGTCACATTCATAAAGACTTATATCTAGACCCCATTCCAAAGACAAACATATGAATCATTTCACTTCATACGTATACGGAAGTTTTAGTGATAGTGGTGATGGGATGAGTGAAAAATGGCGATAAGACAACTTGCCGACAAGACAAAGCTAGAGATTGTACAAATTATTATCGAAGTTCAAAATAAATCCACTAGTTTTCAACTCTTACAATAAATAAATGCAGGTGTAACACGACACTACTTGTATTGTTTTCTCTCTCTCTCTCTCTCCATTCCATTCTATAAAAAAACATTGAACTAGGGAAAAATAATACTTGTGAGAAAAATGGAAACAATTTTGCTATGATAACCATTTTCATTCATTATTCAAGTTACATATTTCATGATGTCGTTTGTAGTTTGGGACAAAATGCTTCTGTGATTCCGTCATTACGACAAATCTGACGTTATTACACCGTCCTGATACGGAATGCAATAAGCCTTGTGGTGGTAATGATACACAGTATTGTGGTAACTGGCTAAAATTAGCTCTATACCAGTTAGGTGAGTACAATTTCAACATACCATCTTTTCGCATGGTATCTTTTTCGTAAAGTGTTTATTGCCAAAATAAATATATGACATCAATATCATATGTTTAAAATACGGTCCTTACAAATCTTTAAAAAGGCTTGAAAAATACTGATTTGTTTGTTTTTGACTATTCTATTAATAAATAACTTGACAAACTTATGAATAAAAAAATATTGGTATACCTAAGTAGTCTTGATTGGTTGGGTCTTTTCATACCTTAATATATTATTGTTTTATTTATCCTATTAGTTGGAGCCTCGGTTTTCAGCTTGAGTACGCTCTTTGCAATGCTTTATATTCATATAAAATATAATTTTTCTTCAAGATAATCTTTAATGCTACAACAATTACTTGCTGGCTTTCCATTTTTAGATAAATAATATTGTGTTTACTAGATAATGAGGTTTCTCGTGTAATCTTTTTTCAGTTTTTTCTAAGATTCCCAATGAAACTATTTCTAAGTGAATGGGTAGTTCAATTTGCAATTTTGCATATATTCATCTTTTTAGTTTTTCTGTGCATTAAATAGCTTTGGAGAAGTCTGGAAATTCTATTTAGTCCATACAAAAGTACCCTTTATTTTTTAAAGACAATTTATTTGTATCCAACATACTGTGAATGATCCTGTATTGGAGCCAGTGTAATTTATAATTTCTAGTTATGTAAAATAGCAGCTCATACTTTTTATTTCAGATGACATTATTCAATTAGGGAAGACCATTTTTTCCTGTCATATGATACATTGTATTTGTTTTTTTTAATTGCTTCGCTAACGACAAAAGTAGGTCTAGAAACCACTCGACAAAATCCGTCATTCAGTCCGTTGAAAAGACATTTAGTAGAAAACATTCGTCAAACTTTTCTGGCCTCTAAGGAAGGGGAATATTACATTGGTCTGTCGATTGATAATGTTGAGTGGCAGAAAGTTAGCAATCTGCCGTGCAATTCCTGTTTTCCGAAAGTTTGAAATTTACTTCAACACGAGTGTACAAGGAAAATTATTTTCAAATTGTTTTCCGCTTTTATCAGTTGAATGATTTTAATTCGGTCTGAAGCTTGATAATGTTATAGCATGTAAGCAATATTTACATCTGCCATGCAAATCCTTCTTGTTAGCCAATAGTTCGAAATTTTATAACAATTATTGTACAAGTAATTTTTCTTAACTTGAATGAGAAGGAAGTGTGTAGGTTGTTTCTGCATCAATGTACATGTAACATCAATCAATTGCATGCAGCGACAAAATTCCTGACGCGGTATTCGTCTTATTTTCATTCAGAACATTGTACGTGTTTGTCGATTTAAAGAACACTGATATCAATTCATATAATTAATCAAAAAAGCTAATACGTTGTACCTCTGAATAATTTAATTTTGTAACGCGTCTTCCGATTGGCTGACGTTGTTTTGTTTATCAGCTCATAGACATGATTTTGTCATGTGACCTTGACGTCATCAACGTTTTTTCATGATTTACACCGGTTTAAAATGGAATTAAAGAATTAAATTATAAGAAATGACTGTAATATTTTTTCTGTCTATTCGAAATAACATAAAAAATGTAGTGCACACTTTAAAATAACCCGCTAAGTGGGTTTTTCAGTGTGCACCACATTTTTTATGTTATTTCGAATAGACAGAAAAAATATAACAGTCATTCCTTAATTATATTTTTAATGTACGATTTACCAGCATAAATTACAACCTTGTTTAAAAGAAAGTTGTTGTCAATATTATATTATTTTGAAATTCTTGCCACTAAAACATGTTAAAGACATTTCTAATTTCATAGGTAAAATGATTAAATATAAGACTCCCTTTGCAGCCCAATTGTGATAAAAATGGGTTTGACAACCAACTTAATTTGTTTATCATATATAGATATAAGAAGATGTGGTATGAGTGCCAATGAGACAACTCTCAATCCAAGTCACAATTTGTAAAAGTAAACCATTATAGGTCAAAGTACGGTCTTCAACACGGAGGCTTGGCTCACAGCAAGCTATAAAGGGCCCCAAAAATTACTAGTGTAAAACCATTCAAACGGGAAAACCAACGGTCTAATCTATATAAAAAACGTTATATCAGTAATATGGCAGTTGTTTTTCAGTCTGATATAGAAGAGCGTTTGGTTTTGTCATGTTTATGGACTCCTTTTTTATAATTTACATCGCGGTTTGGTATTCCTGTTATAACAGGTTTTCTATATATCAGATTCCAAACATTCTGTCAAAGTAACTCTTAAGCTAAATACGTCAACCCAAGACTAATATTAACATTATTCTGTAAAACACTGAAATATAAAATTATAATTATATCTGTACGAAGTCAGAAATATGACAGTTGTTTTCCATTCTTTTGATGTGTTGGATCTTTTGATTTTGCCATTTGAAAAGGGACTTTCCGTTTTGAATTTTCCTTGGCGTACGGCTCTTTTTAAATCTAACATAAAACTCACCTATTAATCTACATATAAACGTTAGAAATCACTGTCAAGTTACAATATAAAGTTTACAGAAATGTCTTGATGCAAGCAGCTAATAAATTGTTAAGATGTAAGAAAAATACAAGTCACTTTTCCGACATTTTTTAATCGCAGAAAAACAGATGCCTTGAAGCACATTTCATTGAAACGTGGTTTCGTCCAGGTTTTTTCTTCAAAAGAAGAGAGGAAATAACTCCATATAGGTATATAAAGTTAGGTTAGCTCTTTAACATTCTTGATTTAAGAATAGAAATAATGTTTGAATACTTTTGAAAAAAAAAAATGCACAAACATCTAAAACATAAATGAGAATGGAAAAAAGAAAGAAGATACCAAAGGTGAAGTTCTTAGGTCGAAAATAAAAATATATCTTAATGGTCTGCATCAATTGTACTTGTCTAAATTCTTTAAACATGAATAGCAATATCTGGTTTTAAAGTAAAGTCTATTATCTTTATCAAAATAGAAAGAAATATACATGAAAAAAAGTTAAGCACCCCAATTTCTTTGTGAAATGACAAATAATACGATAAGTGTCATGAGATCATGGGCCAAATTATCGCCAAAATACAAATGTGGCCTGTTAGGACATTTTATTAGTTTTGACATGTTTAAGAACACAACATATATTTACAGAAATGATAATGTAACATGTTGAATGAAAAGGTTATCCAAAATCACCAGCCCTTCTGAGTGCACAATGCCCGGTCACTTGTCATTTCGCTTGGAAAACGTCAATCGTAAGTCACATAACGACATCCATGGTTCAAAGTTTAATATCTAGTAAAACCACTATCTACAATACAAGAGATACATCAAAGAGACTTTGTTGAATCATCTTACATAAGCATGGTGTCACCAGCATATTGTAATATCTAAAATTCTGTGTCTTCAAAAGTAATGCGTTTAGTGTTTTAGGTTGTTTTGTAGAACAATTTCAGTACCTAACATAAAAATAAACCCAGATTTATCACTAATAAAAGAATCTGAATGATAGTTATTTTTCATATACTGTTTTGGTTTGTCACCTTTTGGGATGGAGGTAATAACATCTTGTTTTGTCTAATAGACATTTCACCTTGATTTCACCTTGATTATAATAATGTTTTATATATCTTAACAAATTTCCATATATCTATTAAGAAAAATTATTAAAAGTCATTTGGTTTAATCATATGTTCCGGGTTTTTCTCCCTTTTCATTCCTTTAACTGCTTTAAATGATATTTGCCCTATGGACTCTCTAATACTTAATGATAGCTTTGGTATATCATAATTGGGTATACTAACACTCAAATTAATAGATTTTAATGTAAATTTACTGGATTGTAGATGTTCTGATAATAGTTTTCCTGCTTTAAAATTTGTAATGATTTTCGATCATATTTCCTTATTCGTCAGCTAATTTATAAATTGGTTTTTTTTTCATACTTTTTCGTCTCAAATTTCTTAAAATATTTCAATGGTTTCTCTCCTTGTTCTACTCATTTTGTCTTAGACCTGTAATATTGACCCCTGAATTTATTTTATCTGAAAATTTTTTCTCAATCAAATTGCAAACTTCCTTCAAATCTAGAACTTTTCTTCGGATTTTTGATCGAATATTATTTTGGTAATTGAAAGTATCAAGGTCTTGCTTAGTAGTATATTGTAATCTCCGGTTATAATGACAGTCCGGTAATCAAATTCCTTAATTATTTCACCAAAGCATGTAATTAATTTCAGGGGTATCATTGAATCTTACCTGTATGCCAATCAAAATAGAAAATCATGTATTACTCCAGATTTGTGAAAAACAAGACCTGTATTATGGAGCACGCTTTTACTTTAATTTCCAAACTATGTACCGTCTTTTGTCTAATTTAATCAAGTTAAAGGTCCTCGTTTTGAGAATAGCACTTTCTACTTTCACACTATATGCTCTAGATAAGTAAAAGGAGACATTTTTTTCGTTCATCTGGAAATCCTTTCTTAGTGGTCCATTAATAAAACATCATTTCCTTATTTTCTTGTTCGTTAATATATGATAAACCGGCCCTCTACATATGTTTACTACGTAAGGGCGGACTTACGTATACCGGACAACCGCACTTCCGTTAAAAACACAGGTGATCCATTTGTCTTATTGATTTTCTAAATCATCTCAGATATGTTTGCGGAAATAAGATAATATACGTCAAATTGAGTTTTCAGTGAATAGATTCAAATCAATTTTGATGCAATTTTTATATTATAAAGAAGAAATATACATGACCAAAGCCTTAGGTGGGCGGATTTACCGGACCGCATCGTATGTATAATTGTTCAATATTTTCATATACTTGTTATTCTTTTACTGATTTTTGAAATAAGAAGAGCGAGCACGTTTTTTTTTTCCCTCAAAAATGTTGCTGTCATAGAAATTGATTATACATGTATTGTCATTTCTCTTTCGGTTTTAGATATATTCGCAGAATCAACGTCATCTATTGACCATATCAGCTCAACGCCAATGATTGCAATACCTTCAACACTGACGACATCTCCCTTTACTACGCTAACATCTACATCAACCGAATCTTCTACAGAAACGATATACACTACTGCATTAATAAGAATAGTAACTACCGTCTCGGTGACCGCAGACACTACTGCTTCTACAAGTACAGAAACTAATGCTTTATTTACCACTGACGCTACTACTACTACAACTAGTTTGTTATCGACAACATATAGTGAGGTTGCATGCAGTTGTCTATGCTACAATGTCAGCTCTCCCGCGTTCAAGGAAAAAGTTGAAAACCTCATCAAGGAAGTTGCAATTAACAAAAGGTTAACGTCCTCATATATTAACTCAAAAATCTCTATGCACGATGAGAGAACGTCAACTAAAATGATAGGAGCTGTAGGTGCTTTATGCATGTGCATTCCACTGGTAATGATCGTTGTTTTTGATATAAGTAATTGCTTTGGGAAAGATAGAAAAAAACATTTACCCACAATATAAATGAATTCCTCAAACAAATATTTAATCGGAACAACGAATAACAATTTTGTTATATTTTGTATATATTCGGTAAGTTAATTGTGTTGAACCTTTGATAATTAAATAGATCCTTAAGTAAAAGAGAAGGGGCGAATTATTGCCAATATGGCCTTTATATCAAATATATTTCTTCAAGTTTGCTTAATTGAATATTGATTTTTTTAACTACAAGAGAAGAAAAAACGGTATTAACTTTTCAATCCATTCTGAGAGGATAGTATCATATATATGTAATATTAAGAAACGTTTCCATTCCCACAAACGTGTTCATATGATATCAATGAACTCCAAAACATGTCTAGTTGATGAAGGACACTAGATGGTGTCACACATAAGGAAATGCCTGTTCCAAGTCAGGAATATGACATTTGTTTTCCATTCGTTAGATCTGTTTGAGTTTTTGATAAGGGACTTTCCGTTTTCAATTTTCCTTGGAGTTCGGTATTTTTGTTATTTTATTTTTTTCATAAACACACAATTATGTCTATATTGAAAAAAAAATTACTACGTTTCCGCCTAAATAAGAAAAAATGTTTGGTTTTGACAAATTTTGTTTGAATTAAATAGGTTGAGATTTTTACAGGGACCTAAGACTTAAAATTTTCGATTAGGTTATTAAATGTTCTTCCTCAATTGTTATTTTCCAAAGAGTGTTAGGTTTTTTTGTTGTTGTAAAAAGGGAGCGGTAGGGCAGTAGCTCCTTAGGGTGCCAGGGGGCACGATTTGAAGCAAAATGGGCCCAGAATGTCTAAATATGAAAAGTAATATAACAAAAATACTGAACTCGAATAAAAATTCAAACGGGAAAGTCCCTGATCGCAAAATCAAAAGCTCAAATACATTAAACCAATGGAAAAAAAACTGTCATATTCCTGACTTGGTACAGGCATTTCCATATGTAGAAAATTCTGGATTAAACCTGGTTTAGCTAGCTTAACCTCTCACTTGTATGACAGTTGCATATAATTCCATTGTATTGACAACAATGTGTGAACAAAACAAACAGACATAATAGGAAAAAATTTCAAAAATAGGGGTGCAGTAGTCAACATTGGGTTATAATCGCAATCACTATAAAAACAAACAAATATATCAACAAAGAAAATCAAAATGTCATAAAGATAAAGCACATAAGCAAAAATGAATGACAAGAATATAAAACATGACCATAGCACAATTACACAATGGCAAGATGTATAAGTACCGAGCCACACCAAAAAGGATATTACCAAAAATGGACTAAACAGTAGAGGTAAATAATTTACAAAAGACAAATAAAAGAACACTATAACATGTACTTAAACGTAAGTAACTAAAATTTATACTTCAAGACCATTAAGGGCAGGCGCTGCCTAATTTTGAAAATTGCAAAGACAGAACACTGTATCTAATTGTTATCCGGAATCCAATTTTTGAATCTCAATTATACCATGTTCGTTTTCCACATCACGACTTTCATCACAAATATTGATAATTTTGTTTGTTCAATAACTTTTTATAGTTACACATTTAAATATTATTAACTTCAATTCACATTTTGGACCTCTGACCATTTCTTCAAATTTTACGAAATCTCCATTCAATTTTTTTCCTATGACTCAGGATGAACACGATTTAGAGTGTTACTTATATATATTACTTTTTGGCTTGAAGTATATCATTGTTTTAAGTTTTTAGCCCAACAAACTGATATTTTCGTAAAACGGTACAATTATATTCTATTCAAATCTCGAAGGATTTCAGAAGGAAATTTGTATAAAGTAATTAATTGAAGAAATGAACAGTTGCAATTAATATGTTCTTATCACAAAACGTGTAATTGTGATATCAATATGAATCCTGCTGACATCAAGACATGTCACCCTAATCGGACTCATTATTCTGACTCCTCCGACCCGACTTGTCTTTGTTGCCAAATGCCATACAAATGTTGAAGTCATTGGTATTAATGAAAGGGTCCCCCCAAATCACACACGCACACATACGCACAAACGCCAAATGAGCCCGCTTTTACGATATCATCGACTGCAGCAATTCACTACAAAATAGCAAATTGAGTACAAGTTTAGAACCGCTTGGGTCAGAAACTACTCTCAGGAGAACTGATCTACAGTCAGTTTTCAAATAGTTCTCACAGATTTCAAGAGATGTTAGAACTGATCCCAATTGTAGATTGAGTAGAACGTGAGTAATCATTCTTTCCTTTTGTAGTATCTGCAAAATTTCTAATGTATGGTATACATAATATATGACAGTCCATTTTATCAAACTGTAACAAATCGATTGTTGATATTTGTTAGGGTATGACGATGGGTTAGATAATGTTACTTGTAGGTTATTAATTTTAACATTTACAAATTTATTTGTAACCGGTAAGTGGCAAATTTTGCAGCACTTCAACTCATGTAATGTTTTTTTTTTTTTTTTTTCAATTCAACTATGTCCTCTATCTTAATCATGGTCACACTGAAGTATACGTAGAACTAATTAATTGTTGATTACGTATTTAAATAAAATAAATTCAGAGTATAATATTTAAAATTCAATCTCTATTTGAATTTTCAATACTTATATTGTCTTTTAATAAATAAACACATGGAAAAAAAGTTTTTATTTTCTATGTGACAGTTTGTAAATTCCTATTTATGTTTACCCTGAATAATCGATAGTTGTTTTAACATATTATAGTTTTTGCAAATAACAATACTCACGTCTAGGGTAAACAGATAATCATCGAAGTTGCTAGGAAATAAACATATTTAGATAACGGGTGAAAATACCTACTATGGTGCATATTCACGAACTTGTATACAATAGTATATGTGAAATACGGAATCATGACAAAACCGTATATTTATAGACGGACAACAGTATTTTCTTGAGATCTTTATTTGCGTTAATATACGCTTTTTATAAAAATAAAGAGATGTGGTTTGATTGCCAATGAGACAACTATCCACCCAAGTTCAAATGAAGTGGATGTTTGCAAATATAGGCAACCATACGGCCTTCAACAATGAAAAAACTCATACCGTATAGTCGGCTATTAAATGAAAAATTTGAAATAATTCAATTGAGAAAAATAAGGGCCTAATTTATAACAAAACAATTTACGAAAATTGAGTATGACAGATATGTGGCGGGGTTTAACATGTTTGCGAGTACTCAACTCTCGCCCTTACCTGGGACAGTGGTGTTACAGCACAACATAAGAACAAACTATATTTTGTACATTTTTGTTTGTCATGAGACTATGATACAGTGAGTAAGATTGCTTATATCGATAATTTGTACAAACGGCTATCTATTATTCTTAATAAATACATGTATTCTATATATTTCACGTAGAGGAATTGTTTTTTATAAAGAAAAAAAAATGGTATATATTTAACAAATTAATCATAAGAATTTATAAAGCAATGTTATGTTTACTGTTAAAAGTGGAAATGTTAAGGGGGGAGACCTGGGGCATGGGAGACAAATCTCACAAATGTATTTGAAGTCATTTGTGCGTTTTAACATATCTGTAATTGAAACAGTGATCAAGCATTTATGTTGTTTACATTTGGCTGTGAGAACGATGCAGGAAGATCTAGGAAAATTAGACAAGTTAGACACCAAAAAGCATTAGATTAGGGAACTAAAGCTTCAATAATCAAAGCTTCAAAAGGTAGAAAAACATTATTCATACATAAAATGCTATAAAAAACACCTATGTACTGAGGAGTTTTTGGCACGACTAGAGTGTCTTGTGACATCATTTAGATAAAATCTTGGAAGGTTAGGGAAAAATTGAATTGGAAAAAAATGGATTCAATAATGAAGTTATAAGGTTTTAGTGATAAGGTATTGGTAAATAGGCTGTACTTAACTGTATGTCTTTGGGTTTTAAATATAAACGGCATCATTCGAGAAAAAAGTAAAATAACAAAAATACCGAACTCAAAGGAAAATTCAAATCAGAAAGTCCCTTATCAAATGGCAAATTCAAAAGCTCAAACACATCAAACGAATGGAAAACAACTGTCATATTCCTGCTTTGGTACAGGCATTTTCTTTTGTAGAAAATGGTGGATTAAACCTGGTTTTATAGCTAGCTAAACCTCTCACTTGTATGATCTGAACATCCATTTTAGTACAAGCCAATGCTAATAGATAATCTACATTAGCACAAAGATAGTACTTAGATAATGACAGACTGTCAAAACATTGAATTTTAATAGTGGCTGCTTACTGATGACACGGGCATTTTGTAGTTTGGGGAGAGATACCAAGACATAATGTTGATATGTAATTTTGTCCAAAGGGTAATCGTCTCATACTGAATATTACTGATTTTTTTCTTATAAACTTGACTACAATTATTATTTGGACAATACAACTTTCACGTAAGCACATAAAAGAATACAAAGAGAGACTGCAGAAGGTTTTGTAGGGGAAAAAATGAATTTTGTCCAAAAATTTTCTTTTTTTATTGTGCCTGTAAGCCAGCTTGTTTACAGATTTTGAGCATTTTTGCAGGAATTAAACGACAATTTGTTTTTCTGGCAAAATTTGAAAAATAAATGTGTTATTTATATTCAGGCTACAAATATTACCATGATACTTCAGATTTACTTAAAAATGTGTGTCTACGATGCATTTTAACATATGGGTATTCCTATGAGAATATGTGCAAAAACACACAATAATATATGCCTACTCGGGTTTTTTTTATGGTACCCCACAACTCATCATATTCAATATACCCTAAACATAAAATGCATCCGTGAATTTCAAGAATACATCGGCAGGTGATGCATGGACTCCTTTCTTTTTCATTGGTGTAAATATTAAAAAAATTAAACGAAAGGAAAATTTTGGGGTTATCAAGGACTACCCCCATAAAAATGCCTTATACATTGCATTATTTATAACACAAATCGCCAAAGAGAATGTTCATCTCTTGTCAAATGGGCACTAGAATTAAACATGATATGAATTGATTTTGTATTTTTGTATCTTTAGTTGTAATTTAGAAAACTATGAAATTTTCTTTTCTGTTCAAAGACTTTGTTATTACAATTTACAGCTAATGTGATACAAAAAAACATAATCAAACGCATCAGTTGTTAAGGAGGCATAAAAACAAGAACGAGTCTAAGATGAACAAACTAAAACATCTTAGTTTCAGTATGAAAACATAATTTCGAAATTCAGCTTCTATTCTTAAAGTTTAAGTTCTACCATACTTAATGCGAATCTGGTACAGTAAACATGGTAAAATTATTACTTTTAGGCTATATAAATACCAAACACTGATTACAGAACGGATAAAACATTGGGTCATTGACAATCTACCTACAGTGTTGCTGTTCTAGTTGTTACAATTTAAATGCATGAGACCATTTACCATGTGTATGCCAAGTGTTGCCGGAAAATCCTCATCAACTACGCGAAATAGCACCCCTACCTAAAAACGGCTACATTATTACCAGCAAAATAGTATAAGGAAAATAATGCAGCGAAAAGATGTACATGTATATAGTCAGTATATATTTTTTATAAGACCAGTTTGCTTTTAAAACCCAAATTTGTCTCAAACAGCATTAAAAATTTTAATCTTAAGAAAGCTTTGCTATAATACCAGATTTGTACGTTTGACGGTGTTTAATGTCCACCTACAAATTAAGTTAGCTAAGATATAACATAACAGCTCATCTACATTTTTTCTTGAATTTTTTCTTTTTTTCTTTATAATTTTCTTATTTTACATGAAATTTGCTTTTTTATTTGATCTGATCATCTCTTCTTTGATAATGAATCATGAATCAAATTCTCAAGCACTCTAATTACAAGATAATATCAAAGAAACAAAGTAATACGTAAAATGTGGGATTAAAATTTGAATATTTGCATTGGCTCGAAGAATGTATAATTCGTAGTGCTCAGCATGTCATCCTGATGATAGCTCTACATATTGCTTAATTTTTTGTTTGTTTTTTTATTCTAGAATAACATCCGATACAAATTTGAATTCTAAACAATATGACTAGTACTTCTTAAAGCTCATCAAAGATACAATCATAACTCCTGTTAGCGACGTGTGATGCAATGTGCTTGAACGGAAGTCTTGCATCTGGAAATGTCTGCTGTCTGGTGTGCTACTTCTCTCCATGTCAAACATCCAATATCTGCTCTTTTTGGTCGACTATTCACCCCAAGTTTATTTGGTCTACCTTCATATCTCTTTCCTAGTTATTTCCACAAGAAGGCAATACGACAATTATTACATGTGGTCTATCAATTGCCAGCTCCTGGCTTACTGATGTTTGTGATGTTGCACATATTTGCGCGTTGCTGCAGCTCTTGGTTTGAAATGGTTGCTGGCCAAAATATCTGAAGATTCTATGCAAGTTTCTAGTTTAAACAATGTTCAGTTTGTATCCATCTGTCTTGTCTTTTTTTGTTTTTTCGATCCCTCTTTATTGATTAGATGTCCATATTTTTCATAGCTAAGATTTGTCACTTCTGCTATTGAATTGGCACTAGTATATATAACATATCAGATATCTGAAATATCACTGATCAGGCTTATGATTCGGTACGCAAGACTCATCAGTAGCACTCAAATCATAATTAGAACAACAAAATCAATATTGAGGATCAAGAGCATTGCTAATAAAACTTTCCAAAATGTTCTGCAAAATATCGCCATATGTAGTAATTGTTGCCTATACCTAGGACAGCATTAGTTTTAAGATAATAAATCATTATTTTCTGCTGTGCAAAATATCTTTGTCAAAAGTTGTCTCATAATAAATAACTAACTAAATAGCTTAAATAGTAATAATTATATAAATTAGAGAGCAATACAATTATTAAGGCACAAATAAATATGTTGAAAGGTATTTTTGTATATGTGTGAGTACATCGAAAGTATTTCCCAAAAATTTCTGATGATCAGTTCGAAAATTTATTTCGACAATTCGAAATCCCCTTTTTATATGCCCAAGCACACTGAAGATTGCGTGTAAGAAAAAAGGTCGCTAACGTTCAAGATTAATCATGTGTATCACTGTCAATACGTACATAAATTTTGCATATTTTTGAAGTAAACACGATTTCATCCGTCTTGACACTGATTTAGCAATATAAATCAGATAAATAGCATAAACCATGTTAACTAAAGAAACGTAGGATTAACACAAACTATGAAAACAACAGATGTCATTAGAATGCCACAAGTTGGCGGAAATTCGTAACGGTAAACCGGCAACTATCAAATTTGACGGGAACGACGTTACGTTCAACATGTTCACACAACGATATCAACGTATATTTTACCGTTCACAACACCATGTATGCCCGGGGGAAGAACACAGCTGGAGATTGATAAGGGTTAATATTTTATGGTTCTACACTTCTAGATCTACATCTTTTATATGTTATATTAGCTAGTGAACCTCAGAATGTCATCAATAAACAATTAATCAATCAATATGCGAATCAATCAATCATCAAGTAATTCAAGTTGAGACGCATCCAAGTAATAGAAGTACATCGTGTCTATAAAACTCGATTTGGACATTAATTCGACCTGTTGATACTATTTTTAATACTTTTTTGTTATTTTATATTAATATGGATCTTGTCTGTATACCAGCTTTGATTATTTGGAATATCTACTAATTTTCACTTCTTCATACTACATTTGTATGAACATCAAGATTATTCTCCTTTAATCTGTACAGGGAAGTTTTATTGTTGATATTTACCCCTTATGTATCTAGTGTTAAATTAGGTATTTATATGACAGACCTTTCTTGGTATTCCTAATTATTGGAAGATTTTATATAGACAGAAAAAGTATACCTAAAACGACAAAGTTATTTTCATTTACCTGTATATATTATGAAAACCGGTTTTTCAAAAGTTTTTATTTTCTAAGGGTTAAATATTTCGCGATGGTGTCTTGCCATGGCTTTATTTGGACTTGTTTGTTTGTTTTTGGCCTTGAATGTTTGTCCCTAATATTTTATTAACTATGTATTTACTTTCAGGTATCACAGATCGAATTTATTCGTTCATAGTGTGTTAATTTACGTTTTGATTGAGTTAAGCCTTCCAATTGATGTTTTATCGTGTGTTTTCTATGTTGTGATGTTATACTATTGTTTCAGAAAAAGGAGAAGGTTTGGTACCATTAAAACGTTTAATCCCGCTGCAAATGTTTGCACTTGTCCTAAGTCAGGAATCTGATGTACAGTAGTTGTCGTTTGTTTATGTAATTTATACGTGTTTCTCGTTTCTCGTTTTTTATATAGACTAGACCGTTGGTTTTACCGTTTGAATGGTTTTACACTAGTACTTTTGGGGCCCTTTATAGCTTGTTGTTCGGTGTGAGCCAAGGCTCCGTGTTGAAGGCCGTACATTGACCTATAATGGTTTACTTTTATAAATTGTTATTTGGATGGAGAGTTGTCTCATTGGCACTCACACCACATCTTCCTATATCTACATATCGATTTTTTTTTGGGGGGGTCTGAGTATATGGTGTCTATTAAACTCGATATGGAAAAAATATCGATTCCCTTTGGTTCTTAATATCAATCAAAAGCCTGACGTGTAGCAAAATTTAAGAAATTTAGTATGTACAATATTAGATATTTTGAAACTAATCGATACAGACATCATAAACCTATGCTTGGGCTGACAGATAAGATTTTGAAAAGGACTTGTCTTAAAAGTTTGCAATGATCATGGGAATTAATATAAACTTTTTCTCCTGGTGGTTTAATACATTTTATATCGACGAGTATCTGCCAAGAAACTTCAATGAACCCAATGTTCAATATGTTTCTATTTTAATTTAAAACAAAACATTTCTATCCATGTCATGCTGATGACTTTCCTAGCTAAAGTCAAGCTATAAAGGTACATAGTTCGGGTACACCTATTTTCCTGCTGGATACACAGCTGTTTCCTGGCATGTTTAGTGCTGGTGAAACCCATGCTGATAGTTTCTCCACTCACTTTGCAATCTAACTTCGATTATCTCGAGTGAAAAAACGTGCAAAAATGTAAATTAATTGGACACATAATGTTTGAAATTATCTACTTTATCTGTTATTTCTATAAGACATCTTATTTTAAAACATACAGGTAACCAGATCATGCAACAATTTGGAAAAAAATATATATTTCTTTCACTAATAAAACTAGTATTGTACGCAATTTCATGAAATGAATTATATCTGTAATCAAGAGAGAAAAATACTAAATATAATGAAACGTTCATTGCATTTGTTTTATACAAATCTTTTTTTGTATCTAACCTTCTGAGTACCGATTGCTATTTCGTGGGCAAAATGACCCTTGGACCTTTAGGTATTGATGAAAGTTCTTTTAATATCTGTTAAATTATTTCTCGACACGCCTCGTCTAGGGTTGACTTGGATACTTATCTATTGTTGACCTCCGTTTTCTTACCTTATGCTTTACCAAAATATGTGTTGCACATTTCCGATTAATACTTGGGTTATATAGCAATATACAATTTAGAAGATGAGGAAAAAACTTTCCACCAGAGACCATATGACGTAGACTAATGTGTTAATTAAATGATGGTAACAAAAGGACGGGCAAAACATTAAAATTGCTGTTTATACGCAGTTTTGTAGGTTTAGGGACTGATAGTCTGAAAATAATAATAATAAAAAAAAAACGTTCCTGGATTCTTGCCTAGAATATCAAAAGATATGACCACGTTCAAAGATAGTAGAATTTTATAGTATACGGAAACGTCTATTCAATGTAAATTATATTTTGGTCTTCATTCCTACTTTAGAATATGCGATAACATACAATAAGGACTCATGATTTCAAGTAACAAACAAAATAGTACGATAATTTCATAGAGTCACCAAGTTGAACTCTAAGAAAGAAGATAAAACATTCAATATACTCCTACCATGTACCAAATCACGCTTTGAAAAGGTCAAAAGAACAAACATACTTTCTTCAGTTCATTGCAAAAAATATATGTATTGTCAACTTTTAACCTCTTACTTTAAAGTAAAAAAAAATAACATGTGACTTCTCTTCGATTAAATATTTCTTGTATATAAACAATACTAAAACAGTTATTAATCCAAAACGTTATTTGTTGAATATCATTATGGATCCACGGGCCATTTTGGTACTTTTATTTTCGATTGACGTTTCATCTGTAGAATCAATGGAAACGGTTCATATATATGTAAGCTGTTCTGGCTCAGATAGCAATGACGGGTAAGGTCTTTTTTGTCTTTGAAATAATGTTTTATAGGTAAGATAGTTACTGTGAGGTAAACGATAGTGAAAAACTAACTAAAGGCAAACATGTTAATGATTTCAAGGCAGGCAATATAATAAATAAGTCAAACACGAATAGTCATCACCTTGACTAAAAGGAAAATAAACAGTCCCTTTATCGCTACACAAACAAAATCAGTGAAGGGATATTCATAGAACGAACCGAATAAAACAACAGAAAAAAGAACACAGAGCTCAACTCATGCTTAGACCTTTTGATTTAAAACATAGTGAAAGGAACAATTTTGACTCAATTTGGTTCAAAACTTTCAATCCATATTTAGCATGTTTATGCACATCAACCTGTAGTGCACGTAGTGGCTTTTCTAATAATAATCAAATCTTATAAGCGTACATTTTCTCATAATAATCCAATCTTATAAGGGTACATTCGGATTATATTGACATAAATCTACAAGTCCAAAAAATAAAAAAAAAAAAAAATTTCCAACAAAAAATAATTCAAATATACAAATTGGACGTTTTGGAGTATACACGATTGACACAGAATGTTCTATAATCGGGATTAGCTTATTGGTGATACTCTTAACGCAAAAAGAATAAAAGAAGGTTGTGATCATGAAGGAGTAAAATTCTTATTTTGCAAGTTCTACGATTTGTGCACGAATTTGTTGATCGTTATTTATCGCATGTGGCTGGTTACTTCTATGTTCATCTCATTCAACCACAAGGGTTGACTGGGGTACAAATATATAGTCATGTCTGGACTGTTCCATCCGGCAGGAAAACATATCCCGAATAAGGGCATCCGTTTGGCTGTGCTTTATGTATGAATATGTAGCCATCTACGAGCGGAATGTCAAATAGCCTTTGCAACATCTGTTTGAGGGGTCCAAAGGTAGACTATTTGAAAAAAACAATTCTGCTCATATCCAACATCCTCTTATTTGCTAGTGAAATAGCAAAATATCTTGGATTAATGGAAAATTTGTTTTTGTCCTGAATCTTTATGAAATATTTGTCCCTGGATGTTAAGCAGTCAATGATTAACCAAAATTTATATTAGTCTTCCTATTCGTGGATGGTGTTGTGTTAAGTTGATCTAGCTTATAATTCGTATATCAGATCAGGTGTGTGTTTATTCTAAACATTTTTATTCTGCTTTCTCGGTGTACGACTCGGTTAGGACTTCTGATATACTTGTTCATTTAGAGTCGCCTGGAACAACATTGTAATGTCATCAACCTGGTTGTTGGCTATGTTCTTTTATAATAAAAATCGAGTTACTGTATCACGACACATATACTTGGTTTCGTAAATGTGTATCCGATGATTAATGGTTATACAGTAAATAAACAAAAGTCTTCTATCAATGTTATATATTATAAACCTAGCGTATGTACAATGTATTATTAACACATATGTAACTACCCTTGATTATGATACATACATATGCATTTTCAACATTTCAAGGTCAAGCAGCGAGTCGGCATTACAGACAGTAGAACATGCACTCTTGTTGCTTAACAACCCAGAAAACGACAACAAAAGTAAGTGTATATAATACAACTTATATATATATATACCCTCTGAAAATAAACTTCTTCATTTCTTATTATTAATAACTGTCTTTTGCATAAAGTTGATAAGTCCTCTCTATTTTTATTGATTGTTGTTAAATAATAAATGTTTAGTTTTTGTTATGATACTGTTAAACTAAGGGAAAGGTTGAGTACTCATATACTAATAATTAATACTTTAACCAGATCACTTACCTTGTGTGCCTGTTCATTATCCTTTAGTCTTTACTTGGTCCTTACTTTTTGGAAACATCCAGCAATTGACATTGTCCTCCTACTTGGAACTGCTTCGGTTGTCTCGTTTGACTTTGGTAGTCTCGAGTGTGGGGATTGGTGGGTTCAATCACCAGCTGGGGTATACCAAAAACTTAAAATGTCACTTCTTCTTTAGACTTGCATAAGATGTTGTTGTTATTCTGCGGTTTACATGTTGTATCGACTATTATATTATTTATTTGTGCGTTTCTCTGTGATGAGTGTTCTTGCGTGTGATTGTGCTGTAATTCTGTCATGTAGTGTTGTCATTTTAGCGATGTTTTTAAACATTGCCATATAAGCAGGAGGTTTGGCTAGCCATAAAATCAGGTTCAACCCCTTTGTAAGGTTGATATGTATGTCTGCAGACAAAGATCATTAACATGCCCCAAATGCATGTAACAGTTGCCACTGGTAAACACACCTACTACATGTATCTAATGATCCATCCATCTTACTTGAAAACGAAAGTAGTTAATGAGATTTGGTTATTGTACATTGTATTTCGCTGTCCATACTTTGAAATATAAATTAAAATTTGCTTTGTCCAATTTAGAAAAAGAGAATGCTTTAAGACAAAGTATATGTAAGCAGCCAAAATTTGTCAATTTTTAATTTACTTGATCTGTAAAAGTATAAAGCTTCATATATCTTAAATTTTTTAAACATTTATCCTTACAATATGTAACACTTACTTATTTATATAAAATTAACTGTAACTCCGTATTTTACATCGTACCACGACTATCAAAATGGTAAGATTCTTTCTTGGCAATCGTTTCTATAATGACTTCTTCATTGAAAACCCTATTGTAAGATGTATGATTATTTCAGTTTAGACATAACATAGGTCATAAACGTTGTTCATGATCTTTTACCATACATGACTGCTTTTGGACTCCTTTCATCTGTTGCATTTGCTGATTTTTAACAGTTGTGTAGGTAGAATGTTGACTTCTAGATTTCTGTTCATTGTTTGTGTCGTAGGTTGCTGTCTCATATACGAAGATCAGTTATTTACCAAATTAAAATATTGTAGGATTATTACGTGAAACAAACGCAATGATTTAAACTGTCATGTTTATTGATTGCATAATGTGATACTTTCAATATTTTTACCAGACAAACATCACAGAGAACAGAAACATTAGAATGAAAATACTACTTTTGCTTTTTGAATAAATCAGTTAAAATATTTTGAATTTAAAAAATTAAATCTGTTCAACTCATTATTGAATAGGGTTCCCCTGTCGGTATTGTGCTGGTAAAGAATTATGGTTAAAACTTTGTAAAGTATAGCGCCGCTGGTAATATGAAGGTTAACCCTGATGATGTGAATTTTCGCGCTATATATGTAAAATATGGCACTAAATAAGTCTTCAGCGCTGATGAAGAAGAGTTTAACGATGGAGATATATATTACTAGCGCTGAAGATCTATAGACTTTTGTGGATAATATCCTAACGTCGCTTCTTACATACAATATGGGCTAATGACGATTTAAAATAAAATGAATAGTGTAATGTTGCTGATGTGTTTTTTCTCATCGGTATTTTTTTTTTTAGATATTGTAATACAATTGATGTGTGGATCATGTGGGAAAATGTGCTTTTTTGACTTGCATGCCACTTTAATTATTAAAAATACACAAGATAGAAAACTGACCATCACGGCTAATGAGAATGATAACATCCGTATCGTAAGTATAATGAACTATTATACAGTGCTTCCTAACGATCTAGTACAAAGACAGATTAAAATGAGCACTGTTGCTTGTTTCTGAATACAATGGAGAATGGAAGCGGGGAATGTGTCAAAGAGACAACAACCCGACCAAAGTGCAGAAAACAGACCAAGGCCACCAATAGGTCTTCAACACAGCGAAAAAATCCCGCACCCGGAAGTGGGCTTAAACTGTCCCCTATACAAAAATGTATACTACATGTAGTTCAGCGAAAAACGACGTCACACTAAACTCCGAGCCATATAAATGAGCCAAAATAAAAATTAAAAAAAAAAAAAAAAAAAAAAAAACACACACAAGACTCACAAAGGCCAGAGGTTCCTGACAGTTACAAAACAATGTTTATAACGTATTATCTTATATATATGGTATCATGATTTGATTTATTGAATAGAATATTGTTAAAACCATGATCTAGTACATCAATTTTCAAAAAGAGAGAGAATGTTAAAATTTAGTTTTATGTGAAATGAATATCGTTCATATTTATACTTCGTAAAATGGTGTCATTGAGATTTTGAATGATAGCAAGGCATTTTCAAACACATTTTTTTAGAAGCAAAATCACGAAAATGTTTCACTGACATGTACATGTATCTCTAGATCAAACCTTTCCAACCTGCAACCAGTCGTTTTCATTGAAAAGAAATCAAATGATTATATATCATAATATGTCTTTAACATTTTATATTGCAGACCGGGGGGAAGAGGATACCATGGTCAAAGTTCAAATCAGTAGATAGATCAGATAGAATACAAATTGACTCATTGCCAAATGTAGGTACATTATATATAACTAGACATCATTGAGATGGGAGCCATCTCTGTGGGCCCCGCTGTAAATAACGTGTGGTAAAAATATGAATAGATAAGCTGATATGAAGCACTTTTTTAAGTTATTACATAGTCTCGTTATGTGCTGAGAGTGCTTTTATTCTATGTTTTTAGTTAAAGTGTTATATTAAGCCTAGGAAATTGTACATACACTATGACACACCCTCTAGTGTTGGTTAATATACATGTCATGTATAAACTTTGAAATCATAACGGTTCTCAAGATATAGAGCGGACATGATCTGTTCCATAGGACATGGGGTTGTCAACTGAAACCAAAGTTTTTGACCTTGACCTTTGACCTAGGAATTTGTACATACATTATGATACACCCTCTGGTGTTGGTTAATATACAACAATATACGGACGGACGGACGGACAGACAGACTGATCACTGTAGGGCGACCCCCACTAGGCGTGGTCCTTATAAAAGCTTTATGTTAGACAAATATAAAAATACTATATACGAAAATTAGAAAATTGGCAGTTTGCTTTGGTTTATCGAGCATTTTAATGCACTTTCATAGTTTTGTTCTGAATACAAAAAAGGGTATTTTCAGACATTGATCTAAAAGGATAGAAAAAGGCTTCTTGTCTGTCCAAATAGTTGGGACACTGGTTATGAAGGAAAGTGGTTTACGCGGTTGACTATATATAGAACATATATTTTTTTTTATAAAACAACAGGGATCTTTTCAGATGCAGTATATATACAATGATAGATAAATTCGATAGAAAATAACTACTTTTTGGTGGGATTTCATATGCAAAATATTGGTAGATAAAAGACAAGAACTAACAGTGCAATTTAAAAATGAAATTTGATCGGTTTAAGAAGAACTGATTTAAAACACGAGAATTGAGTGTTGATAATTAAACATATGAATAAAAGTCAGTGCAAAATAGATTATGTAATGTTTACATTGAAGCTCATCACCAATACACTTTTATTTACTAATAGTCTATGAATATCTATTCCGCGCATTACGTAAACAGTATATATTATATAATAATACAGTTATGTAATAAGAATAATGAAAAGTCATTAAAGCCAGACCTACAAATAAAAACGCCCGACATGGCATTTGTCTAGTAGAAAAGCATGAAAAACGCGAAATCATACAAAAGGTTACCGAAACTACCTTGGTTACATCTATGCCATTGGAAGACAAACATTGATGTTTTGTGGTTTTAACCTTTGATAAAGAGAGGCGAAAGATTCCGAAGGGATACTCAAACTCACAAATTAAAAACAAACTTACAATGACATGGCAAAAATCGAAAAAAGACAAAAAGACAAATAAACAGAACACAAAACACAACACTAAAGACTGAGCAACAGGAACCCTAACAAAAAATGGGATGATTTCAGGTGTTCCGGCAGGGTAAGCAACTCCTGCTCGACATGTGACTCCCGTAATGGGGTGAACAAAAAAATTAATAAATATTTCATATTATCACAGTACTTAAACGAAGTATGTAAACCAATTAAAATTGACCTCTAATAAAGCACGTTTTCTACTAACATATAAAAGAATTGATTAGTATATCTTTTATAATTCACATTATGCACACAGGTTTTGAAGGTGTCATTATCTGAAGTTGGTATAGACAATTTGGGGAAAATATCTACGTTTGGTTACTACACCAAAAATGAAAAATGGTTGGAAGTGTTTGAAAATGAACAGCCTTTAACCTTAGCTAGATATCCTAATCAGGTAAGATGTGTATGCTGGTATTTTTTAAATGTAAGAAACAATTACTTCTCTGAAATTGTTTCTCAAAATATTGACTTTATGAGTTTCACTAACAAAAATTCGTTAATTTATGTTCATCATTGTCATTTTTCTAAGTTTCTTCTGTTACCTTATCTAACATCGGACTCGGATCTCTTTTGAACTGAGTTTTACTGTTCGTATTGCTGTGTGCCTTTTATTCCACATTGGCTAGAGGTATAGGGGAGGGTTGAGATCTCACACAACATGTTTAACCCCGCCGCATTTTAGCGCCTGTCCAAAGTCAGGAACCTCTGGCCTTTGTTAGTCTTGTATGATTTTTTTTTATTTTGGTTCATTTATATGTTTCTGAGTTTAGTGTGACGTCCATTTTTACTGAACCAGTATACATTTTTAAGGGGCCAGATGATGCCCGCCTTCGGGTGTGGGGTTTTCTCACTGTGTTGAAGACCCATTGGTGGCCTTTTGCTGTTTCTGCTCTTTGGTCGGATTGTTGTCTCTTTGACACATTCCTCCGTTTTCATTCTCAATTTTACAATATAAACGCAATCCAACAAATTTTCAACAGGTACAAAGTCTAGGTTCCTTTTTAAAACGGTCAATGGAACTGAGGACAAGGGACTCTTGGTTACATGTAACTGATTGTTCTTAAAAGATTTGTTGTATATATGTTGTAATTTGTATTATGTTTTTCACAAGCTTTACGACAATAAAGATTATTTATTAAACAATTTTCTCTTTCTGATCCTCATCACAAAAAACATCCGAGAATATATTTAAACATATTAATGTGTATTCATATAAAGGAAACATAACACTTCAATCTAAAACAACATGTTGGATCTTATTTTTCCTACAGCCATTGTTATCAGATAACTAGGCATATAAATGAACTAAAGGAGATATATGCATGTGTTATTTAGTTGAGCAACCATTAAGTATTCATTCTCCAACCCTTTATGAAAACGGAAATACCGAGATTACATAATAGAAACAGCTACCATATTTTCTTAAAGAGGACCATATACAACACTTGAATATTACGTAGATCTATTCAATTTGATCATCAATTTAGAGTGATATGTAAAAAAAATAAGGGGAGAGTCAACCAAGCGAAGCAAAAAAAAAAAGCTACATCGAATACACTATCCTAAACAGAAAAACGATGAAAATACAAACCACAGTCATAAAAACACTGCAGAATACTAAAAGTAATTAATATAGTTCAGTAACAAAAATCCCACAAAAAAAGAACTAAATGGTAATATTCAAGATATTTGTAAATCGATTTTTCAATTAAAAATGTACGTAAATCCTATCTGTTCCTCTTCAGCACTACATTAACATTAGTGTACCTGGAACAGATGGCAAGTCGTTCAAGTATGAATCTATCAGACCAAGACTATGGCAAAATGAAAGCGAGGTATGGTGTCACGGATTCTGGTAAGTGATGTGACTCATTCAAAGTTTAAATAAAAAAAAATAGTTCTGCTTTTTGGTGCTTCAACTCCGCATAACTTGATACGCGTTTTGTATTCTAAGTTTCTGGTCCAGTGGCGCGTTTTATTATCTAAGCTTTTGATATGTTGATTGGTGTTTCACGACGTCTAGATGAGAATATTGCATGCATATTAAGGCGAGAAAAATGTTAATATGAGATGAACGCTGAGTTGTACAAAATCTACAAACTGATCCATATCTTTCACGTACTCTATCACAAGGTGCATGTAACAGTCTGCAGGAGGACACATAATGTTATGTTCAAGTCAATTTATAGTGGACATATCCTTCTCTTGCTAGCCAAGTTCTCCTATGGTTGTGTAGGTAGAAAGGATTCTGGATGTCTGGGGACTACATGTCGTTGTTTTAGACTTGCTTGGCAGCGAGAGTGGGACTCGCGCCTTACGACCTTTCAATGAAATAAATAAGACAACTCAATTTGCTGGTAGAAACAATGATCTCCGTAGGAGTATTATTTTCACTTTTAAAGTCACCATTGATTACCCGATATTCTCATTCCCCAGCCGAAATTAAACTTCTTTTACAAACAATAGAATTTGTTGCCAAAATAGTCGTTGCTTCATAATATACAGACAGTCTAAAATGCAAACTGACCACATGTACGGACGATACACGCGCGGTGATTGCACGGTGAATGAACGATTCACGATCCACGCACGATGAGCGATAAGCGTTACACGGAGGATTTTAAAAATGAATGATGAACCCACGATACACGCACGGTGGATGATGAATGATGAACCCACGATACACGCACGATGAATGATGAACCCACGATACACGCACAGTGAATGATTCGTTGACGAATGAACGATGAGCGCTGAACACACGATTCAAAAAGCCATTTTATTAAGAATTGCATTTAACATTAACATACAGATGATAACTAAAATGTATAAGGGTATACAAATTTTAAATATCGCGCTTTCAGTGTTGATTGGTCAGCAATTTTACTAAACATTCAATGTCATAAATAGATTGTCGTATATTTTTTTCAGTTTTCCAATATCAATGAGTGTTGTCAAATCATAAAACTCATCGGTTTTTATAATTTAACTTAATATTAAATAAGATCATTTTTGATATGTTAGAAGCAGATTCACGAAACTGTGACTTCAAGTCAAGCAAAATTGTGGATCAAGGGACGACAATATGATAATTTCGGGGTAGGGGCAAGATGATTTTTTTTATTTATTTTCATTTATGTACACAACTGTTTGTTTGTGTTGCATAATATTCATTTTCATCCTTTCTAATGAAATTCTATTTAATTTCAGCCCTAACCACCCTGCTCTTACAGGACCAATGTATTTGATCATGTTCATAACCCCCTGAAAATTAAATGGTCGTCCTCTAAACTTGGGTTGCACCTGCACAAACCCTGTCCTTTATTTTTAGAAAAGATTACAGATTAAAGAGAAAATACACTTTACATCACACATGAAATGACTCATATTAACAAAAAAGTATGTAACACAAGGATTTATTTTTGTTGAGAAGCCATTTCGTTTTCTGACGATATAAGCACAAGCATTTATTTATTTATTTTTTTTTTTTTTTTTGGTGCGCGAAAATTTCCTAAATATTTCATTGAACCAAATACAATTGTTTAGAATTATTACACGTGTTCACATCATCCGAAATCAACAACTACTGATCATGCTGATGACAAATATTATGACCAAATAAAAAAAAATCTTTAAACATTTCTGCCTCTTTTATTTCCTAGTTTGTTAAATTCCTACCAGAAATGATTTCAAAATAGTTTTATAGCAAAACATAGTACGTGATGAATGCTAATGGCCATTCACTGTATAATTTGATAGCTTGGCATCTACATATAATCAGTATATCTATTTTTATCGCACTCCTGTATCCGTAGTGGGTCAGTAGATTCCATATGGGTATCATGATGTCACGTCTACTATGTCTAGGTTAGTCTATGAAAAGGCATATACTATGAAATTTAGAGCGAGTGGCTTGCCCCGAGCTCTTAATTTCATAGTATATACCATTTCATAGACTATCCAATTTAGCACATATTTACAACTCGAGTAATCTTTTAATTGGTCTATTGATAGTTTATTTTGGCTGACTACATGTATCACAGGTGTTTGTAAAACGGAGCTCATTAACGAAATTTTGCAAATCTACTCACTATAGTATCATTGTAAAATATGTGATTTCAAAAGGCCCTTAATTGACTCCAGAATGAAAAGATGGTAACTGCTGGTGTAAGTATGTTTATTGATATAAAGCGGTGTTTTACTATACATGTACTTCTTTACATGGTAAGATGACAAAATAAATTGACGAAAGGAGGCAATAATTAAATTGCAGTGGAAGCTTTACATGTCTTGAAAACAATTTTCAATTTCACAGTAAAACTAAAGCTATAATAAATTTGAAACATATAGATAGTATGCAGAGGTGGATCCAGGGGGAGGTGGGGGGTTCAGGGGGTTGCAAAACGATCAATGCTTTTGAATGGGGACATATGGTTGGAACCCCTCCCCCCTTATCCTGGATTGGAACCCCCTTTTAGAAATGGCTGGATCCGCCCCTGGTATGTCCCAATAGTTAGTCTAGCGGATAGTCATTAAAAAGCTACTACCAATAGATCAAAAGATACTAGAGTTTATGTTTATTTTATTCATTTCAAAGTAAAAACTAAAAGATTTATGAGAACATGGTAGCACATTCTCTGCAGACATTATCACGGTTTTTCAACTAATGACATCGTCCTGAACATGCATGAAATATTTGCCACTGGACATTAAGCAACCAATAATCAATCAATCAATTCATGACGAAATAGATCAAGTTGCCTTAATTTCCCTTCACAAGGTTTCATAGTACACACTTTTTGGTGTACAAAGTAATTGCATGGATGATAAATTATCACAATTTAAAGATGGCGTTGTACTCTAATCAAGGTATAAAGAACCATATTTGTTACTCTTAATATAAATAAAAGAAACTTGCAATCGTCAAAAACATTTTTTTAGATCCAAAGATTTTAATAGCAGGATATTTCAAAAACCAGTATGAAAACTAATTAAAAACTATTTATTTTAATTTGGAACACAGCATTTTATTTCAAAATAGCCAGTGGCAATTTTTGTTTCAATATCTTGATTACGATACAATGAAATCTTACCCTTGTGATCATTCATGCGTAGTTACTTAGTACACGGAAAAGTATGTACTTTGAAAATTAGAAGGCAAATTCAAGCAATTTGATTGGACGAGAAGTTGTAAGTATGTGCTAATAAAGGTGATGTCATCGATTAATGTATTTGTATTTACATTGCTTATTTTTATACATAACTTGACAGGAAAAGTCCTGTGTACGATAACATTGTTATACGGTTCACTACTGATCCTCTACGGATCAACAGAGAGTAAGTAAAATCCATAGGATATTCGGCCTTCCGGCCTCACCCCCTATGAATTCTCAATGAATCCGTAGTGGGTCAGTAGCAATCCATATATCTTATGATATATCATACCGCTTTGGTATCATGCTTATTATTTATCAAAATACTTTATTATCACCTTCTGACATATTATTTCTCTTTATTTTATTTGTTTATAATTTTTCTAATATTTAAAACAAATATTTTTGAACAAAATAAATTTTATGTGTCTTGGATCTGCACTTTCAGTCATGGCTCATTGACTTTGGATGTTTTTCTTAGTTTACATGTTTAAGTATTGCCATATTAATTTTAGCATTTGCTTTATACTGTCAAAATTACATAAAGGCTATGCATATCTCTATGATCAGTTTATCAGATTTATGAGTATAATCCCCGAAATCAGGGAGTGATTATGACATGAGAACTGAATTCAATTTTGAAAGGCCATTCATTACCTTTCATCAAAGTTATATTTCAGTAGTGGTGTTTTGGGGTGAAATGTTGTCTATTACATCGGGTGCGTCTAAACACGGCAAAGGACTTATAATATGCCAGTAAGGCATGGAAGGGGCACTGTTACATGTAAAAAAAAATCAAATAATGGTAAATATTGATATTTAATGCATAAATTCCAAATTTTATAGAAAATGAGTCACAATGAATGAGTTATTGAACAATGATTAGGCACGAGCCTTTTTGTCTTTGATATTGCCGAAAATCAGTGAACCGTTAGACACGTGTCAAATCACATAACTTATTACAATATTATCTTTGGAACAAGTAATTTACAGTTGTATCAACAAGATTAGTAAAAGATACTAATAAATGAATTGTTTTTGAGTTTCAGATTATTTCAATGATCAATTTTGATTGGACTTCGCTTTTAAATAAGTTGTTGAAATTCTATCTATGTTTTTCTTTTCGGAAAGATTAAGTATTTTGGAATTATTTCTTGTAAATAATGAAATTGTTTCCTGTGCAATTTTCTCTAGTGTCGTTTTTACTTTGATGTTTATATTAATAAATGACTGAAATATTGGCATGTTTTTAATATTTTAATTTAAAAAATCAAATGTCACTGATTTACACATCTTATCAACCATGAATGCCTGTTGAATATCTTCAATAACAAACCGTATGATTGATCATAAATTCCGTTCAATGTATCCTAAGTTCGTTCATGTACCAAAAAATGCCCCTATCAGACATGCCCTCATTTTTCTGTGGCATTTCTGTATTACTCTGATCGTTCGCCTTAATTTGTAATCTTGCCTAATTACGATAATTTGTTTTCGACCAGAAACGTATGAAATATTTGCCACTTGACATTAAGCAAACAACAATCTATCACCTAACACATATCCAAGGGATGCCTTATATACATTTTCATGTTTAAAGATTGAATAATCAAATAATTATTGTGTTGTACAAAAAAATTAACTTTATAACTTTTATACATTTAAACCAATCTTTGTTTTATCAAAATGTTTGGAAATATAGATAAGTAGCAGTAAAAATTAAAGAATAACATGGAGGAGTAGAAATATATACATATATGTGTGTGAAAAAAATAGCGTGCATGGTGAATGCAACATTGCAGATAATACTTTTTAAAGATCACATTATAAATTTTAGGACTTTTAAGTTTAGTATTTTTGACGGGATAATAAGGTTTTGAGAATTTTCCGGCCCATAGAAAATATCCCCAAGCAATAAAAGAAAACCCCCTTAGATAAACAAAACGTCTTAGATGGCCATTTATTTAATATTATTTTAGAATTTGGTATATATACTTAATAATTTGAACATCTGTGTCCCTGGATCTGAACAAGAAATTGTTCAATCTAAATTTCACCATGTCATGTCATAGTGTATTATTACTTATTAAATATGAGTTCATGCTAAAGAATGTCAATTTCCGTATTTGATATAAAAAATCCAATAATTATTGATTTTTTTTAATATATTGGTCTAATTACCATTTAATCATTTGGCACGCGCTGATGTTGTCGGTTAGTCTTTTTACCAACAAACACGTGTTATCTCTGCGGTCAATCGTAACCGGGAGTTTAAGACATGCTATTTTAATTGGAAAGATCAAACAAAACCCGACAGTCCCTAAATAATTGCATATCACTTAAACAGAACTATTTAAAGCAATGACTTATCAAGGATTTCTTACTATACAAATCCTTGGACATATCAATATCAAAAATGTCTTTGACGAATTTTCGAGAATTGAAATTTAAAGTGTAAAATAATTCATCGTTTTATTTCTATTACATGATGCAGTCTTTTTTTTTTTAAATAATAAACATGTAATTGATTGTCATTCTCTCTGTCTCTCTCTCTTTGATGTGTTTGCAGACAAAAACAATTTGCTGAATTAATTTAAATTGTCAGACATTAAACTCTCTCTTATTAAAATTTTAGCATTAAAATTTAATTGCATGAAATTTAATAAGTATGTTATCATTCTCATCACTGTTGCGGATGATTTTAATAATATTCACCTGTAAAATGATTGTTTGACAGAATGTTATATATGTTAAAATTCGTTCATTTTTATAGACACTTATATAATTGCCCTAAAGCTAAATATCATCGTCAGATGTATGAGGGTCTGGATGGGGGTTTCTTTATTTCTGTATTCTTTAATTTTTTAAGCCATTTTTCTCTATTCTTCATACTTTTTGCCCATTTTTCTCTATTCTTTATATTTTAGTACCTCATTATTCCCTATCCTTTATTTTGTTGGTCATTTTCTCTATTCTTTATATTTTTTGCCCGTTATTCTCTATTCTGTAAACCCCCATCCACACTTTCATGTATAATGGAAGACGATAAACATTTTTGTATACATACCACCTGCTGTTACTTCTTACCTGGACACAGGACTTATATATATATTACGTAACAAGTACGAATGTAAAATTATCGATATGGTAAATTCAGTAGAATATAATCTGTATCAATGCACTGACATGTTGAAGGTATTTTGATCTGACAACAAGAATACATTTGTTTATCTTATATCTAGTCATGTTTTTAGGTCGAACAATGAACAAAACCATCGCATTTTCAAAAAATCTCTAAAATGTGCTGACTTTCGAGTCTACATTGTAAATCAAGAGATTGGTTTTACCTAGCATTTAGGGTTTTTTAAAATATCCATTAAGAGACCAAATTGTGGCTTTTTTATATTTATATTAAAACTGAAATTCAAGGCCATATTTTGCCAAAGAGAACAAAGTTAGCACTAACCCAAAGTGCGATATGCGAGAGCAGGGTTCGTTTTCCCTAAAAAAAAAATAATAATTTATTGAAGTAACGAACTTTTTAAGGTCACGTCACGTTAAGGCGAAGTGTACGTAATTAACTACTCCACAGAATTTTTAAGATTTTACATGTTGATTCTGCTTGTAAAAATACATCAGAAAATCAAATAAAAAAGGGGGTAACCGTTTTCGTTTTTCAGATACAAGTTGTAGAAATTAACAGCATGATACGCCAAAAATACAAGGGATATATAGGGAAAATCATAAAAATCGGCAGATATTTTTACTTTATCAAGATTTTCTAATTCGTTGGTCCACAGAATTTTTAAAAATCGATATGCGATTCAAAAAATGAACGACGAATCCATTGGTGCAAAGAAAGTCCTTAGCAACCGTGTTAGTTTTCAAGCTATATCCTGTGGAAGTTTGATTTTTAGCGGAAAGAATAAAAAACAATCGGCGACGTTATTGATGTCTACTGTAACGGCATCACAACTTCTACTTTATAATGCTATTATACTGTACAGTGTCGTAATAAAATCGTGAGTGTGTATAACCCATTTTCCTAATTATTGCAAATGCTCAAGCGTAATCAATTGATAAGGAAATACACTGACTATTTTTAAGGATATTTCTGCTGCCAAAAAAACCAAATTGGCAAATAAATATACTGCAAGTGAAAGAAAGTTACCGTACAGACTTTAACTCCATCTTTTCTTAATTAGACAGGGTTCTACATCTTTTTTGAAATGCTTGTATTTATAGCTGACTATGGGCTTTGATCATTGTTGAAGGCCGTACGGTGACCTATAGTTGTTAATTTTTCTGTGTCATTTGGACTCTTGTGGGGAGTTGTCTCATTGGCAATCATACCACATCTTCTTATTTTTATATTGTATTGTTCTAATAATTATGAATCAAATATCAAGTTTGAAATTGTCCCGGTTAACACAGCGTTAACAGAATGATTCTATACGTATTTAAATAATCGGTTATAATATTGGGATTGCGTATACACGTCTTATTTAAATCTTATTTCTGCATGTTTGTATTTTAAAAAAGTGAATATAATTTGCTGCATCTTTTCATCCTCACCATTTCCGGCGCTATTCGAGGTATTGCGCACAAAACCCATTTCATTTGTCAGGTTCACACACGTGCACGTGACACAATTTCCTGTCTCGATCGCTTTCCTTTTCTTTAACTACACGACAAAGCATGATATAATGTTTGCTGGAGTTTCAGTAACAAAGGAAATAATTTCTTGTACCATTATTTGTTAAGTATCCACATGCACGACTCCCAAAGAGTAAGAAAACTGCATCTGCATATTATCTTGAGAATTTTTATGGCTGTAATAAGGTCAAAAGAAGAACCCGCATATGAATTTTAGCAAAGTAAAAAAGATCGGAGTTTTTGATATAACTTCCCGTAGCACAGATCATTCCCAGTGTTTTGCCTTAGCATTGTGTATATTGTAATGCTATAGCGTTGTGTATAGTGTAATGCTAAAGCTTTGTGCATAGTGATATGCTATAAATGTACTGGTGTAATACTATAAAATATGTACTAGTGTAATGCTATAAGAATGTACCAAGGGCGATGCTATACGAGTTAACCTAGTGTAGTGCCATACACATTGTTCCTGTATATAATGAAAATAAGGCGTGGTATGATTGCAAATGAGACAACTATCTGCCACAGTTTAAGGTAGATCGGGTGTCTTTTTTCTGAGCGTCCGTTCTGATAATGTTGCAAAAAAACTTTTTTGTTTTAAAAATATTTTACCAAGTATCATTCAATATACAACAAAATACCTAAAACTTGAAATCTAAAGATTGAACTATCAAAAAATTAAGTGTCGTAAAGTATATTTAAAATATTTGGGGATTGTTTCAAGAAAATAAGGCCCGTGACCCCCTATTGTTATTTGATATTTCGGAGTTATTAATGAAAAGCAATTCTCTCATCGAATTTTAGCCAATTCTATCGTTTAATGTTTCCTCAATAAGGAAATTTAAGTTTCCCCTATATTAACAATATGAAATAACCCAAATTTTGTTAATTTCAATGTGTTATTACGAAAAAACAAGGTCCGTGATCCCCAGTTTTTATATTGAAATTTGAAATTACATTGATCCAGAAGTCTTTTACAGAAGTTTAAGAAAAATCTATCGTCCAACATTTAGACACCCCAGCTACCTTAAATGATGTAGATGTAAGCAATTATTATAGGCAACCATACGGCCTTCAACAATGAGAAAAATCCATACAGTTTAGGCGGGTATAAAAGGCCCTGACGTTGCAGAAATTATTTTCTTCACCCCTTCCCCTTTCTTCCCCTACTTTATACTACTGCTGAATGATACACAAAAGCACAACAAAAGAAAACAAATGTCGCTATCCCTTCGAAATTGGAATTTGATGAAGAAAAAATAGCATGTCCTATTTTTATCATGCATGTGTAGTTTCAGTTTCTACCATGGTTCTAAATTTAGATTTTATTTTCCCCAAAAATTGCGGACGGAATAGAAGACACCTGTTTATTTTCTGCACCTTGAAAACTGAGATTTGGATGACATAGATTTTACTTATTCTGAGATAAATGTAATAGTGCTCAATTCTTAGTTTCTGTGTAATGTTGTAATGTTTTGTGGACGGAATCTGATGTTTTTTTTTTTTTTTTTGGCGGTTTGCTTTGTTCTTCGACTTATAAATGTTGTACTTGTCGTCGATTACTCCTTAGTATCTTTTATACTTTTTACATAAATAATAAAATATAAAACATCATAAAATTTTCAATTGCATAAAACCAGACATGCCAACGTCTTTCTAGTTCAACACACAAATTCACATGCAATATAATTATTCGTTACCTACAGTTTTAAGCTACACTGTGAATTTCATTCAAAACTATGGTTTTTCAAAAAATATTGTGGGTTCAATTCTGGTTTAATTTTAATGAATTTAATACGAATAGAAGCAGAATTGTCACTGGTTTATTTGTTTATTTAGTTATAATTTTGTTGTTTAGGCGTTTTTTAACCTTCTGTTGAAAAAGACGAGAGTCGTATTGTGATCCTGTTCCTGCGTGTCTTAAACAGTGGTAATAGAGTCAGACTAACTCACAATAGGATACTCAGATTTGGAGTCATTCTGATAATTTCTTTGAAATTTGGAGATAGCACAGGAACACTTGTTTGGATTCATGATAGCCCGCACGAAGTCATTTCTCTTTCTCTTTCATGTGCCAATTTTTCCTTTCTTGGAGTAGAGGAGATAACCCGCGTAACTAACGACGCACGTTTTTTTATCCTAAATTCCGCTAGAGGCGTGCAATTACGTACACTTCGCCTTAATATATTATGAATGAAAAGGCAGTGGCGGATCCAGAGGGGTTTCGGGGTTGGAACCCCTTTTTGGACGATCAATGCATTTGAATGGGGACATATAGTTGGACCCCCTTTATCCTGGGTTGGGAACCCCCCCCTCCCTTTTTAAAATGGCTGGATCCGCCCCTGAAAGGTGCAACTGGATGCACCCTAAACAAAAAATGAAAACTATAAAATGGCAAATATGCGTCAATCAGACAGTAACACAACAATAACAACAAAAATCAGTGATCAATATGTAACATTCGTCAGCAATACGCAATTGTCATTACAGTCATTTGGGTCCTCCGTAACTCCTCTAATAGACGTTGCGGGACATATTGACTATATACCTTTTGTTCCTCTATTGATAAGCTTTCGAATGACGTATAAGGTATGTCTGTAATTAGGGGCTGAAGGGTCGCAGCAGTCCATTCCATTATTCAAAATATCCATTTCATTATTCAAAATTGGCTATTTCTTAATTTGCACTCGTATTTTGACATTTAGGTCCTCCGTAACTCCTCTAATGGTCATTGCGGCACATATTGATTATAACCATTTTGTTCCACTGTCGATAAGCTTTCGAATGGTGTATAAGGTTTCTCTGTAATTAGGGGCTGAAGGGTCGTAGCAGTCCATTCTATTATTCAAAATAAACTATTTCTTATTGTTGACGCGTATTTTGACATTTAGGTCCTCCGAAACTCCTCTAATAGACGTTGCGGGACATATTGACTATATACCTTTTGTTCCTCTATTGATAAGCTTTCGAATGACGTATAAGGTATATCTGTAACTCTGTCATGTTAATTAAGGCCTTTAGTCGAAGAAAGTTGTGAATAAAGTAAAAGATACTACAAAAGATCTGTTATCAATCCAAAATTCTTTATAGGGAAAATACAGTATTCAGGAAAAGTTGCCATTTTGCATTAAACCACTTTTCAAGAAAAAAAAATCAATAATGAAGCCTGGGCGTATTTCTAAGAAAATGTTTTTTTTTTCTGTTTTCGTATTTTTCTTTTCTTCCGCGAACATTAACAGAATTTATAAAGCTGTGAGGCACCGACCATTGAAAAACAATTTGTTAAAGAAAAGAGAGAAAAAAGAACTATTTGTGTCTTTTGAAAATTAGGTTTAAAAAAATAAAAAAAGACACTGATATCTAAGGAAATTCCTTATTCCAAAATGTTTTAGCAAAAAGAGTTTTGTCTGCCTGTGCTTTGCATGACGCTGCTGTATGAAATCAACCCTTATGTAGGGATATCGATAGCATGAATAAAGGGATGCGCGGGTAATACATCAATTCGAAAGCAACCCAACACAAACACAAGTCAGTTACCTGACATCTAAAATTAAGAGGTATAAGCATAACCCGCGCTTGTATCAACTTTCTGAGTTCTGAGTAAAATTCTATATATATGTATCACTCTGAAACGCGAAATCTACGAAAGTTTTTTTACGTACGATGGAGCGTGGCATTCTCTAAATACATACGGGTCCACGGACTCTCCTTATTATAGTATAACGGTAAACGAGGAACAAACTAAAGGTAAATGTTAACGCAGAATTATGTCCACATGCAGAAAATCAAAGTAGACGATCTCTCATTTAGTATGCAACTGTAACTAATGAATACATAGACAATAATATAAATGCAAATTCATATGCTAACTTTGAAACAAATATACTACTCATAATAATTGAGATTTTTAACTAGTTACACACGTCATATAGACCATCACACTTCACCGTGAAAATCGCACTTCAGCGTCCCCATCGCACCTCCGAGTCATACATATGTGAGGGGAGTGGTTCTGGATACAGTGTATGGGGTATATTCCAAAGCACTTTAAATGATACGCAAAGCAGTAAAACAAACAAGTGAAACTGCGAACCACTGTTCACTGATGATACCCCCGCCCAAATACTTGACGGTAAACAGGAAGTTGTTGAGTGATGAATCTGAAAACGCATCACACGGTATAGCTGACTTATATAAACCCTGAAACCAAATTTCAGAATTCCTTATGATGTAGTTCCTGAGAAAGATGCGACGAAAAATATTCATGGAACGGACGGACGGACAGACAGAGGTAAAACAGTATACCCCCATTTTTTTAAAGCGGGGGTATAATAACAATTAATGAAAAGACAGTAAACACAAAGACAAGTATTACAATTCACTTGTCACCACAGCTGAAGCATTTTCATGCAAAAAATCCTATCTTATACCCTATCCAGCCAACCAAGTAGGCTATGCCATTATGACACCACGAGACCTTGAACTAGACCTTATCATGAGACAGGCTTAGCTGAGTTAAGTTATAATCTATTGGTCAAGTACATCATATTGCACTCAGACAGGCACACATGACTTCAGATAAAGAAAGTAATATTCAAATAGTGTTTTTACTTCATTTAAATAAGTTCCTTCAAAATGGTAAGCAAAAATAAATAGCATTGCAAAATATTCACAAACGCCAAATGAATAAAGGAACTCAAATGTCAGTTTTGCTCAATATATGGATACTAAATAGAATAAATCAAATGTAAATTAAATATTATCAAGCAATTAAATAAACAGCCTGAAATAAATTAGTACCGACAAGGGAAATAATCCATACCTTTTACACATATTCATACACTAATTGCAAACACTATTTTATACCGATTTTATGATAATGGGTTTTATTGTACTATATTTATAAGTATATTTCCCGCGGGTATTGCCCAAGGGAAATATGATTTATTTTAGGGTTTACAAATCTTCATAGCTGAAATATTTTGATGCTTATGTAACGATCAGATATCTCTTTTTTATTAAATTGAAATGGAAATTAAACTCATAACAATATTGTGTTTTAATTAAAGAAAGTATGAAATTTATTTAGAAATTACCGTTATAAAGTGTTGTTTTCATTTATTACAGCACTGGGTCGATACCGCTGCTGCATGGTGCACTATTAGTCCCCGCGAGGGTACAATCAGCTCAGTAATCAGTACTTCGGTACTAACATGATCATTTATAACAAACATTTCTTAAATTGTCAGTTTATAGATTTAGAAAATTATGAAGAAACGAAGGTTTCAGCTTCCTCGAGCAAAGTTGACCCTAGATGGATTTAGCTCTTCTGTAAAAATAAGAAGATGTGGTATAATTGCCAACGTGATAACTATCCACCAAAGTTCAAATGAAGAGGATGTAAGCAATTATAGGCAACCGTACGATGACAAAAACACTGTGACATACCGTAAAATCGGCTATAAAAAGCCCCGACATGAAAAGTATGAAACAATTCAATTGAGAAAACTAACGGACTAGTTTATGACAAAGCAATTTACAAAAAAACAAATATAACAGACTTGAAATAACGACAACCACTGAACTACATGATCCTCACTTTGGACAGACACATAAAGAATGTGGCGAATGTGTAGGCCCTTTATTGGTCATATAGCACTTCACTCCTTTCTTTTTTTATACATACTTGGCTTTCAAATATTCAGCTTTGAGTGTTCCTGGTGAAAGTAAATCCAGAAATTGTTTCGGATGCATGACATTTATAGAGTGTTGTTTTGTGAGGGGATCGTGACTGAGGGATGTGAATGAGTGGTTTATGTGAGCAATAATTTCGGCCTCCTAACTATAGTGTAAATCTGCAGTTGTTTCATGTAGTTGATATACAAATTATAACAAGCCTTAGGATAAGATGGATGAATTAATAGTTGGTTGTTTAACGTCCAGTGGCAACTATTAGATGCATTATTAGGGGGAGAACATTATTTATGATATAAATATGAACAAGGACGTACATATGCAGATTTTCAACTTTTATTTTAAACGACAGTTTCCGATCCCTAGCATCAAAACCGAATCTAGACTTGTGTAAATTTATGAAATAAACATTTCATTATTCAACCAATGTAAAGCGTTCCGAATTCACTCAACATTTCTTAATGTATCCTCATTATGAAATCAAGAAGACAGAATTTTGAATTGCTCAGGCAAAACAAATAATACCGTTTTGAGCTATTAAGCCAAAACGATCCTGAGGGAAGGATACACACAAGACCTAACAGTTCACCTTTTATTATGTTGAACCAATTTGAAAGTCAAACGTAACTTACTACATGTATATTTGATGGATGAATTCAGTATTCTGTATTATTCCACACAATGAAAGCTCGGATGAAAAGGAATTGGAATGATTTAAAAACCAAAGTTATAATGTACACGAACAGGCAAAAGTGTACTCCATGTCATTGGTGATTTAGTTGAATAACACATAGTTTGACTATTATCGTTTTGAATTTGCAAATAATACACAGCACTTTGCAGCAAGCAAACAATATTCAACCTGTTTCATAATATGACTTGCGTTTTTAGGAACAGAACATGTTTTGCGATATACACTGACAGTGTGCGCATTACTAGACCAAATTGCTGAACGGGATTTTTTTACCTTGATAGATGCATATGAAACTTCAATGAATTATTTGTATTCATCAAAATAACTATTATATCCAATAAAAATTTTAAAAAATCTATCGAATAAAAACTACCGTTGTTTTCCTATGAGACAAAATATATCCTATATTGGAGTTAAATTTCTCCTATGGATTCGTAAAGGACAAAGATATCCCCAGTAATTGAACAAAAAATACCCCAATGGTAGAAAAATTCCGTCATTTTTAATAATCCTAGAGGGTTTACAAAGTTCTTAAGTAATTTTTTTTTTCGGGAATAATCCCTTAGACATACATTAAAAACGGTGTGCCGGATTTGCAATCATGAACACGATGAAAAGCGCAAATTAACCCGAGAAAGTGTTAAATGTTTATTTTAAATGAAATAAAGAATTATTATGATAATACCCTAAATTTAACTATTTCGTCAGAAAATAAATATCTGTATTTTAAACCCGTAAACACAATTTCAAGTAAAATAAAAAAGTTCTTATGTTAAAATCGTTCTTAAGGAATACTTGATATATTTGCCTGATCATATATTTGTTTATTTACAAAATGCCTTCAAATACATCTGAAGTTTATTTTTTAATTTGTCACAAACGTATTTAGCTTAGTTTAAATGAATATAAAGAACAGAAAATAAAAATATTGTTGAAGAGAAAATACATATCCGTTTAAAATTCGCCTAAGTCTATTAATTCAAGTTTGACATTCAACTTCTTAATCCGCAATCCACATTCACCCGACAACCTTGTATATTGTATACTCTTGATGGAATACCCTCATGTACATGTGACCATCAGGAACTGAGACAAATATGATATCTGTTATGGTATTTATCAAAACATAAATGAATGAAAATATCTAAGTAGAATATGAATTTTCCAAATAAGCGTATATACATTGAACATGATCTTATTAAATGATATTATCAGAGGTTCGTTTCTACGAATTTCAGAATTCTGATACTATAGTTGTAGGTTAATAAGTTCCCTTTCAATTATAGACTTAAGTAAAGTTTATAACACAAATTTGAGAACAGCAGATTTGATTTTTGCTATTTCAAATATAATGCAAGTAAAAAAAGATAATCAGAATACACATAATAGTGGCCGGTTAAGGCCATTTCGCGTTTTCGCCTTTCATATTCTATAGGGCGAAATCGCGAAAACGCGAAAACGCGAAATGGCCTTAACCGGCCACCATAGTTAACCTATTTTTATAACATCATAATGTACATGTAGATGAGAAAATAAGTACTCTCAGAATATCTCGCAATTTAAAAAAAAAAATGTTTCCAATCAGTACGTAGTGGTTATACAAGACTATAAAGTAATCTTACAAAATGAATTAAAGACTGAATGAATATCAACCGATTTAGAATTAACACACGTTGAGTGCACATAACACGATTAAGAATGAGTGAACGTTGAACGCACTTTATATACACGATTAAGAATGAATGAACGTTGAGCGCACGTCGAAATGGAAAAGCCACGGAATGATGAACGATGAGCGCACGCACGTTGAATAGACGATGAATGAACGGAACACGCACGCAGAACGGACGATGAATGATTAATGCACGGGAAATAGGTCAGTTTTAATTTTAGAAGGTCTGTACAAAATGTATTTATTCATATTTGAAAAGCTTTCTAAAATTGAATAAACTAGATGTCATTGAGATGGAAGCCATCTCTGTGGGCCCCGCTGTGAATAATGTGTGGTAAAAAAATTGTATCTTTATCATTGGACATGGGGTTGTCAACTGAAACCAAAGTTTTTGACCTTGACCTTTGACCTAGGAAGTTGTACATAAATTATGACACACCCTCTGGTGTTGGTTTATATACATGTCAAGTATAAACTTTGAAATCATAACGGTTCTCAAGATATAGAGCGGACACGATCTTTACCATAGGACATGGGGTTGTCAACTAAAACCAAAGTTTTTGACCTTGACCTTTAGCCTAGGAAGTTGTACTACATTATGACACACCCTCTGGTGTTGGTTAATATACATGTCAAGTATAAACTTTGAAATCATAACGGTTCTCTAGATATAGATCGGACACAATTTGTTACGGACGGACGGACGGACGGACAGACTGATCACTATAGGGCGTCCGCCATTCAGCGGGGCCCTAATATACTTTTCGAAAACAATTTGAACTTTTGATCTTTATAATTAAAGTTATTTAAGATTTGTTAATTTATAATTGGTCTTTTATTTATTAAGTGATACATTTTCCAGTTGCTTATTTCTGTGTGGCCTCGTATACTACTTAATATTAATGAGGCTGAGGCTTGATTTCGTTTTTTATCAATATGGTTCTAACATTAGATTTGATGATAATTCGAATTGACACGTATGTCTTGCAACCTCTTACCTTTCGTGCTAAATATAACAACTAGTAATTATAAAATAACTTAAAGGTTCTTAACTTGTACTGTTGTTTATCTTACCTTCTATACATTTCTAGAAATATGATTGGTTAAAAGCAACCGCGTGTTGTGTATTATCTATACTGAAGAGAATGTTTGTTATTCGTATAAATCATATTTATTCCATGAGTATTTTCTTATTATTGTATTTTCCTATATTAATAAATTAATTAGAAATATACCTTCTCTTTTATTTTTTAATATGTTAATAAACTAGAAGTATGAGAATTTGCTTTAATAAAATGTATTCTAATTCAATTTTTTAAATTATTTTCAACAACGTCCTAAATCCTTTTATAACACCTGCCTCAAGTTAGGAACCACATTAGGTGTTCGTATCTAAATGCAGTTTTTGGACCATTTGGTAATGGTGATTGCAGGTCTTTGAAAGTTTTCGTTGAATTAATGCCCACCTTTTAAGCCCACCTTACCCAAAGGGCCAAGTACATTGTAAGCTTTTTCATCGCCTTTCGTCGTCCATCGTCGTCGTGGTTAACTTTTAAAAAATTCTGCTCTGAAACTACTAGGCAAAATTAAACTAAACTTGTCCACAATCATCATTCGGGTATTTAGTTTAGAAAAATGTGTCCGATGACTCCGATTGCAAACCAACATGGCTAAAATAGAACATAGGGGAAATGCAAGTTTTGTCTATTATTTTGAAAACCGCTGTAAATAGAGAAAATCTGATAGGGTCAGAAATGTTAAGAATGATCAGATCTACCTAATTTCTGTTCACTTCAAATTATCAGAAGACTTCTTATATAAGTTATTGCCCGTCAATGACGAATTTTACCCTTCTTTTACATGTTTGCCTATTAGCTTGATATATTATCCTATAATAGACAAATTGAAACTTTGATCAGCAAGACATTTATGATGTTAGATGAGCATTTGAATTCAGTAATATGATATGTTTGTTATCTCCTTCTGCTTTTTATTTGTTGCTCCAATAAATATTGATACCTTTGAATTTGAATATGCAAATCAAATGTTTTTCATACTTATAAATGCAAATTCGTTAAACATAGGTATTGGAGCTGGGCAGATAAATCTTACAAGGTTGATGTGATGGACGCATCAAAAAACTGGCTTTCATTTTCTGGAAAAGTACAGTATGGGTTGAAAAAAGGTAACAGTTTTCTGTTAAATTATTAAAGTTATTGATTTTTTATAATGTTTAGATACTATTCACGGGATATTAGGAGTAGTACCGAACATCAATTATTCCTTGGAGTTTTTTACACTAGTTTGTCAATGCCACTGCGTGTTGAAGTGTTGCCCCTGTTGGTACCACAAGCCCAATAGTCAGAACTTTGTGTTGACATGAAAATTAATTGATATGGTCATTTTCCGGAATTTTATGCTTTATAACATTTGAAATCATTCATTAAAACATAGGTTTTACTATCTCCAGGAAAAGATTACCTCAGCCGTATTTGGAACAACATTTCGGAATTATTTGGTTTGCAATGCTTTTCAACTTCCATATATTTTTATTGGAGTGCCATTTATGAGTCTTATGTAGACAAAGTCTGCGACAGACATAAGACAAAACCTGCGACAGACATAAGACAAAACCTGCGACATGCATAAGACAAAACCTGCGACAGGCATATAAAAATATAAGCCTGGTATCTTTGATGAGTTTTTATTTCTCAGGCTGACTAAACATTGAAAAACACATGTTGTAGTGTTGCAAACCAATCCAGTGTTGTCCTCTCTTTGTCCTTTGAAGTGTTGTTCCCCGTGAGAAAATAAGCTACAGATGCCACAGCTTACCATCATGCCTTCAAAAACTGAAAGTAGGCATCAACCATCATCATAGACTGTAAATCGCCTCGTGACAAGTTGTAATCATGTTCAAAAACAGCAACTAAAAAGTCACAAGTAGCGATCTAAGATAACAAACAGCGACTGAAGCATGTTATCAGCCCAATTTCAATTTAAGCATAGACCATGATTAACAAAAATGAATTTTAATCAGTACAACTCCAACAAGTTGAGTGTACAAATGTCAAAATCGGTCTGAAAAAAAGCATGACATTGTGCAATGCAAATCAATAAGTATCGAAAAGGTACAATATCATGTTAACTACATGTACAATATTTAACTCATGACGTACGGATCAGTTTATTTAGATAACCAATAAGTTAGTATAGATCGTATCTGTATAGATATTAACTATACACAATAATACCGTTAAATGTATGATTTATGTTAATATGGATCTGTGTGTAAAAATGGGCTTACAGAATCAAATCAAGCAATGATCAGATTATTCTAGAGCACTTGAAATAGTACACCTGTTATTTTTTCAGGGAGTTACGTTTCAAAACATAGTTTACCATTTCTGCTATACCTTGAAAACGACTTAACTGAAGTACACCAAAACATCATAAAATCTTGTACAGGACATGAAGTTGCCATCAGATCTCATTTATACTTGTAGATTTCTGTGTTGAATTCCAAGTTTGTGTAATAATATGTTAAGGAAGAACCCAATACATGTATATGGGGACGTGATATATATGTTGTGAGCTTTTTCGACATGAAACAAATGACTTTAAAAGGACCTCAATCAATACTATCATGTTACAGATTTAATTTATCATAACGCCGAAAACCAAACTTGGGCTGGTTATCAGAACCAAGCTCATTAGATAAGATTGATGAATGTGTTGTTTGAATTTGAACAAAAAGCTTATCACTGTCTGATAAATGTTGCTGTTTGTATATAAATTTGTTCTTCTTAAAGAGAGAGGCGAAAGATACCAAAGGACATCCAAACTCACAAGTCGAAAATAAACTTACAACGCCATGACTAAAAAGAAAAAGACAAACAGACAGACAATAGTACACAAAACACAACATAGAAAACTTAAGACTGAGCAACACGATCCCGACCAAACATACGGGTGATCTCAGGTGCTCCGGAAGGGTAAGCAGATCCTGCTCCACATATGGCACCCGTCGTGTTGCTCTAGTTAGCACAAACCCGATAATAAGTCTAATTTTATAGTTCACATTCGGGGTAAAGGGTACGGGATTAAAGCAGTAATGTGAAAACTTCCAAGCATTTAATCATATCCCGTTTGAATGTAACATTTGAATTTAATTTATTAGGGTTTTCCATTTTGATTTTTTTTCCTGATCATATGTTGATATGTGTTATTCTTGATATAACATACAATTTGTGATTGATTCCTTATTTCAATGTATGTACTCTCTAACAATCATGTTGTAGGTTATTATAATGCATCAAACCCAACTGCTGCTGGTTTTCACAACCAAGCTGGTTACTTCAGATTTGTGAATGTGTTGTATGAACTTGACCAACCTGTAAGTATTTGTTTTTTAATAAACAATTATATCGGATAAAATAGTTATAAGGTACGCTCTGGTGGCAGTTTCCGCTGCTAACATCCGTCCATTAACCAGTGCAAGCGTAATGACATGATTCATTCATGTCATTCGATAAATCTTGTGTTTCAATTACAAGTTAATGAAATATGTTATACTGACAAAAATGCAGTTTCCTCAAGCTGAGACTGTTTGGGCTGATTTTTAGGCTGATTTATTAGCATGTTTAGGTTTCCATTCTGACAAACTTTTGATAAATTAAGATTTTCTAAATTTTGGCTCACTCGCAAACCTGAGCACACTTTTCTCTAATTCTTCCCCGACTTATCCTTTTCCTGACCTACTGATTATTATTCAAATCAACGTGTGGTTCATTTGATCTCAGTTATTCATTGATCAAAATTCAATTTTGACGTCAAGTATTCTTGCTTTCTTTTGAATTTCCTAATTTACCGTCACGAAAAAAGGTGACAATGCCTGATGACGTTTCAAAGAAAGATCACATCTTTTTGCAGATCATTGTACCAGAAGTATTATGTTTGTCTGCATATCGTGTAAAAATCATTTGAGAAACAGATTCTACAACAATTTTTTTGCAATTCGATATTTCTTCACTCTTGGCAGTTAAATTTTAAATGTTTCAAACAGCAAGCCTCGCGTTTTAAATATGAAAATCTCTAGTGGAGAAATATCGTAGCACACTCCATGCAGTGGTAGAATCTATATTTAAACAACTATATAATAATAAATAAATGCATTGCAGGGTGAATACTATGTTGACAGAGACAACTCGGTGTTATATATCTGGCCTTTGAAAAATTCCGCATATACTGCTGATGACGTCATACAAGTGTCAATAATAAATACCTGTATTGAGTGAGTATTCATTTTGTCTTGTAATTTTGACTGCAAAGTCTTGTGCTAAAATATGTGTATCAACATTTGAAATATATACCATTATATAAATAACACATAGCTGAGAGGATGATAGAGCAGATTGTTACCCCGGGAAAACATTGTCAACTGAGGCGAAGCCAAGGTTGACAATGTCTTTTCGAGGGGTATCACCCGCTCAGATATGTTTTTTTAATTCATTATACTGAATGTTCTGTTATTACTGTCTATTAAATTTCAAATTCAATAAACTTTCTCGTCTTGTACATAACAATCATCCGTATTTATTAAAGCGCACACTTGAGCAAGCGTCTCCGTAAAGGGTAATAGAGTATTTGCCATGGGATAGAGTAAATTGTCTCCCTCGTGTTAACCAATTAAAATCTAGCATTTTGACATGAAGTATAATATATACCATTACTCAATGTCATTTGTTTGCGTTTCTCGTATCCCATTTCCCTTTGAATATATTGACCATGTTAGTTTAATTACGAGGCAAGACAAAGTGAGAGCACAAACTCTTATATCAGAATTTCAGAGGTATCAAATTTACGCTACAGAAAACGGTACAGAATGTCACTGAAATCTATAGAGGAGAGCAGCAGCATCAGCATATTTTACCTGAAAGTAACCATGATAACGTGACACTTAACTTCCTTATCTTTAAAAATGACAGTTCTACCTGATCGTTTGATCGGGTTCGTTTTTCTCATTCTTTAGTTTACTATGTACTGCATTGTAGACTTTGTTTGCCTTCGTTTTAATCATGCCGTTGTCAGTTTATCGTCGACTTATGAGTTTTGAATGTGGCTTTGGTATAATCCGCCTCATTTTTAAGAAGACAAGTACACAAATGTCCTTCCATGAAAAAAGAGAGGCAAAAGATACCAAAATGACATCCAATCTCACAAGTCGACAATAAACTGACAAAGTCATGCCAAAAAAAAAAAAAGAAAAAGACCAAAAGAAAAACAACAGTAAACAAAACACAACATAGGAAACTAAAGAATGAGCAACACGAACCCCACCAAAAACCTGGAGTGATCTCATGTGCTCTGGAAGGGTAAGAAGATCCTGTTCAACTAGGGGTACCTTTGAGATAATAATAAGATTATTTATGCTTTTTACTTGTAGAATATCGGCGTATTCGAGGAACATTGAATTAAACGGATTCACTGTCGAAGCGTGCAGGAAATTCGGAATTAAAGCTGAAAAGGTTGAAGACATAGTTTTCACAAGGATGAAAATTCAAAATACAGGTTACAATTTACATATCTTTCCAACAACATCATAGTCAATCTATATAGATTCCATGCGATTCCCATAATTTTTAAGGGTAATCTGTTTGATTTTGGATTGATGAGCTTTGAACATTGGAAACAACAACTGCCTCTTCTTTAACAATTACGCAAGTTTACTCAACAATCCATGAATAAACCGTTTACTATCGATTTCTGTTTTAATGCTTGTGTCACTGTAATACAAGAGACAACAGTTTGAATATACTTACAAACAAATGACGGAATCGACCGAGATCAAATACATTGACAGGATAAGCGTCTTTTATGCAATCATTATTCGTCATGCTATCTTGCATACCATTTTTGATTGACAATCTTTGACAAATGGTATAGTCATATGTAGTTTTATCTTTGAAGTTATAAAGGATTGTTTTCTGCACAGACTTTGAAGAAATTTTATCTGACGACACCATTAAAACTTCTTCTACTTGGCAAATTTAATTCTATTCTTCGGCAACAAGAGCGGAATATTTAGTGCTTTTAACAAGAATGTCTATTCAAGAGATACATGTATTTTGGTGTTTACATATACTTGTTTTTTTTTTTTACGTTTTGATTGTTCATCTCTTTTTACAAACGACAACTAATAACCGAAATGTAAACATTTGAAATTTCTGACATGTCATTTCATTTTCAGGGTCATACGGAATTGTTGCAAGTGGAAGTGGAGTTAAAATTACCAAATGTGTTATAAAAAATAATGACGGAGGAATAGACATAAGGGGTTAGATTATAAACAAGTCCTTTATTTATACATTTAGCATTAAAGAAAATGGTAAACCGTCGAAATGATCTGGATGAAAAATAATATTAAATATACCGAAATGTAATTTTAAGGTACAATAGAAAAAGATAACAAATGCCATTGACGGCGGTTAGTTTTAAATTAATGCATAATATACTTATAAAAAATGAAAATCGAAAAGGAAGTTCGTTTTATAAATCTTAACAACAACGTAGAGTTTAAAGTAAATCGATCGAAGCAAATTCGTCGAGTAATTGTGTAATATATGATTAAACTGCCATACATCTGTCGCATGTGTGGGTTACAGTGCTTCGACACACCAAAAAATGCAAACTCAAAAGACAACTTAATCCAAACAACTCTAATCTTATGATAAAATTTAATGAGAATTGATAAAAAGTAAACTTGTGTTATCATAAAAAGTGTTGACATACAGACGGAAAGATTGACGCTTAAAAACGGAAAACATGACATTTCCTTGCATTGTCTTAATCGGATAAAATAAAATATTTAAAAATACGATAAAATTATGTATCTGCAGATAGACGCAGTGCGTGCAATGACGTGTATGCCGTATTTACGCAACTCGTCAGTTATTTGAATAAAATGCCAGGTGGCGGTAACTGATAACTGACGGTAATTAGCGTCGTCGATTAGTATCATTGTCACGATACTAGTAATATATAAAAGAAAAAACACATTAAATTTTGCTGAAGCAGTCGCTATAAAGGATAATAGAGTACTTCTACATGACAGGTTACTTTATTTGTTAGTGCAAATATGAAATATAAATTCCTGTTTCACTGTAAACATTATCTTTTTTATGTCCCCGCCACAAAGTGGTCGGGGCCATATAGTGTTACCCTTATCCGTCATTCCGTCATTCTGCAACGAACAGTTATACTGACTGTTTTCTAAACGCTTTCACATATTTAGCTGACTTGTGGTATGTGAGTCTACTATGAGGAGTTACAGATCGAGTTTACGTTTGGTTCCGCTCCGCTGATTTTGATTTTTACCGAAATTACAGGCATTGGACTTTGATCATTTCGTGAAAATTACAGTTATACGGACTTTCATTCTCAAATTTCCACTCCTAAAAATGGCTTCCAGCTTTTTCGCGAGCGGGGCCATTCGTGTCATTCCGACACAGTAAATTAAAAGCAAACTAAATATTACTAGTATGTTTTATACATATCATTCATGGATCTACAATCTGTCGATACCTGTATCTTGGCATTGCACAAGGTCATGTTTTCTCTGACTGTTTATGACGTCTTTACACTAAATCCATTGGATGTTGGATGTGTACGGATTGATAATTTAGTCTTAGATGCATGATTTTTATCAGTTGTTAGTGGCTTTGAACTAGCTGTCAGATAACTGCGAGTACTCTCAGATCTGTTCCTAGTGGCTTTTGTTGTTTGGATGTACAAGTACCCTGCCACGTCCACTTGTATTTTTGTCCATCTGATGAGTTAAGCGTTTTTCAACTGATTTTTATAGTTCGTTCTTATGTTGTACTGTTATATCACTGTCCCAGGTTAGGGGAGGTTGGGATCCCTAACATGTTTAACCCGCCACATTATGTATGTATGTGCCTGTCCCAAGTCAGGAGCCTGTAGTTCAGTGGTTGTCGTTTGTTTATGTGTTACATATTTGTTTTCGTTCATTTTGTACATAAATAAGGCCGTTAGTTTTCTCGTTTGAATTGTTTTACATTGTCATTTCGGGGCCTTTTATAGCTGACTATGCGGTATGGGCTTTGCTCATTGTCGAAGGCCGTACGGTGACCTATAGTTGTTAATTTCTATTTCATTTTGGTCTCTTGTGGACAGTTGTCTCATTGGCAATCATACCACATCTTCTTTTTATACATCTAGTTTTAAAACATTTTTTTATATGTTATATCCGTCATACCAATCATTTTTTTTTTCTTTTTTGTTAATGGCTTCCATTTACAGGAGGTGATCGTAAAACATTGACATCCTCGGGGCATGAGATTGTTGATAATAGCATAACAGATTTTGGACGAATCGGTTATGTTGGAAGTGATGGTATCCATGTAGTTGCCGTAGGTGTAGTTGTACGCCGTAATGTCATTTGCAGAGGATCTTACACTGGAATTCATTGGGCTGTGAGTGTTAAATCAATATGAAGATAATATTCTTTTCTTTCAAAAGCACTCGACTTTTGTTAATATGAACATTTTGTTTACTGTCCAGCGGTATTTAGTCTATTCCAATGTAAAAAAAAAGATAACCTCAAAAGATTTATTGTTTAACGGATGACAACCTTCATCGGGAATGTAAGTTTGTTTTTGCTTATTATTTCTTTCTGTGATATCCTTTGAAAAAGAAATCATTTTATAATAAGTATTTGTCCCAGAAGTTGTTGTATTGTATTGGTATATTATTGTGAATCATTACGTGGTCTATATAAAGACCACGGTAAGAATATATTTCATGACTATTTGTATGTTGAAATATTTAATAGTGTTGATTCCAAACAATTATACAATCATGAAAATGAAAGTAACTGACATCAAACTTAGATGGAATCATACGAGTATTAACAGAGGTAAATGAACACTTTTGAATAAATCTAAATCACAAATTATGTTCATGCACTTAAAATTATTATTGCAGGAAACGATAATATATTTGAAAATAACATGGTTTGCGACACGTGTCTCTATGCTAGTGATTGTGGAGGCTTTATGACCGGCAGAGAAATGACATGGGTATGAACGTTTGATCTTTAAAACCATAAAATTATATCAGAATTTCAGAGGTTGCAATTTACGACAGAAAACGGTACAGAATGTCAATGAAACCTATATGGAGAACAGCATTTGATCTTAAACTAACTATGATAACGTGACATAACTTCCTTATCTTTAAAATGACAGTTCTATCCCGGTCGTTTGATCGGGTTTGTGTTCATTTTTCGTTTATGTGTACTGTATTGTAGACTTTGGTTGTCTTCGTTTTAATCATGCCGTTGTCAGTTTATCGTCATAGTCAATCTATATAGATTCCATGCGATTCCCATAATTTAGGGTAATCTGTTTGATTTTGGATTTATGAGCTTTGAACATTAGAAACAACAACTGGCTCTTCTTTAACAATTACGCAAGTTTACTCAACAATCGATGAATAAACCGTTTCCTATCGATTTTGTTTTGATGCTTGTGTCACTGTAATACAAGAGACAACAATAGTTACAAAAGATTTTGAATATACTTACAAACAAATGACGGAATCGACCGAGATCAAATACATTGACAGGATAAGCGTCTTTTGCAATCATTACTCGTTATGCTATCTTGCATACCATCTTTGATTGACAATCTTTGACAAATGATATAGTCACATGTAGTTTTATCTTTGAAGTTATAAAATATTGTTTTACAGACTTTGAAGAAATTTTATATGACGACACCATTAAACTTCTTCTACTTGGAATTAATTCTATTCTTCGGCAACAAGAGCGGAATATTTAGTTATTAACAAGGATGTCTATTCAACAGATACATGTATTTTGGGTGATTACATATACTTGTTTACGTTTTGATAGTTCATCTGTTTTAAAACGACAACTAATAACCGAAATGTAAATTTGAAATTTCTGAATGTCATTTCATTTTCAAGGTCATACGGAATTGTTGCAAGTGGAAGTGAGTTAAAATTCAAATGAGTTATAAGAAATGACGAGAGGGTTAGATTATAAAAGTCCATTATTTATACTTAGCATTAAAGAAAATGGTAAACCGTCGAAATGTTCTGGATGAAAATAATAAATATACCGAAATGTAATTTAGGTATAATAAAAGATAACAAATGCCATTGACGGCGGTTAGTTTTAAATGCATAATAGACTTATAAAATCAAAATCGAAAAGGAAGTTCGTTTTATAAATCTTAAACAACGCAGAGTTTTAAGTATATCGATTGAAGCAAATTCGTCAAGTAGTGTAATATATGATTAAACCGCCACATCTGTCGCATGTGTGTCAGTGCTGACACACCAAAAGATGCAAACTCAAAAGACAACTTAATCCAAACAACTCTAATCTTATGATAAAATTCAATGAGAATTGATAAAGTAAACTTGTGTCATCATAAAAGTGTTGACATACAGACGGAAAGATTGACGCTTAAACGGAAAACTTAACATTTCCTTGCACTGTTTTACTGGTAAAATAAAATATTTCAAAATACGATAAAATTATGTATCTGAAGATAGACGCAGTGCGTAATGACGTGTATGCTGTATTTACGCAACTCGTCAGTTATTTGAATAAAATGCCAGGTGGCGGTAACTGATAACTTACGGTACATCTCGATTAGTATCATTGTCAGGATATATATAAAATAAAAAAATTACATTTTGCTGAGGCAGTAGTATAAAGGATAATGTACTTCTTCATGACAGGTTACTTTATTTGTTAGTGCAAATGTGAAATATTAATTCCTGTTTCACTGTAAACATTGTCTTTTATCCCGCTACAAAGTGGGGGCCATATAGTGTTACCTAATCCGTCATTCCGTCATCCTGCAACGAACAGTTATACTGACTTTTACTAAATGCTTTCATATTTAGCTGACTTGTGATATGTGAGTCTACTATGAGGAGTTACAGATCGAGTTTATTGGTTCCGCTCCGCTGATTTTACCGAAATTACAGGCATTAAACTTTCAATTTTCGTAAAATGACAATTATACTGACTTTCAAATTTCCCCAAATGGGTTCAAGCTTTTTCGCGAGGCCATTCGTGTCGTTCCGTTAAATCTTTTACTGCTTTGCCTATTATTTCCTATTCCGTAATTGTGATCCTTTATTGTTACAACCTCCGGTCTTTTATTTTCTTATACCTATTTAATTATCATGATTTTACGTAATGGAAAGAAAATTATTAACAACACTTCTAGGATATCCACGTGCTAATCAAACGTATTTGTAATGCCTCTACAGCCAGATTGTTTAACAAATGCGTGGGTATCCACAAATTTCATGCCAAAAGTGACTGTTTTAGATTAACTTCAAAATACTGTACGGTCAACAGTGAACGGGAGAGCTTTCGCCTCCTTTTCCTGTGACATTACCTGAAAACTCAAAACCTTATATGTGGATAACCCAACCTAAATGTGGTATTCAATATGGACAGAGACGAGCGTATTACAAAATAAATCAAGAACACCTTTACCGCTTTCGTAGACCTAAAAATTTAAAAGTTTGATATATCAACATTTAGATAAGCATAATCACAATCTAAAATTTATTAATTCAACCACTTGAAACCGTTCAGAAACAACCAGGAGAATCACACAAGCAATTTGAAAAATCACGTGAAATTCGCGAATTATTTTGGATAAAAGACTTCAAACTGCTTATCCTCTCGGTCTTAATGACAAAATATTAGGACAGGAACATAACTAAAACTTCAATCGATGTCATTAATATTGTCGATAAACGACTTAGAAATAAAAGGTCTCATGGCAAACGCAAAACCGTAATCAACGTATTAAACATCGTGTAAATTATACACTTACTGATCTATCTATAATAACAAATAATGGCAGACATCAAGTATTATAAACTGGGTCAGATACCAATAAGTAAATTATATGCTATTTTTGGAGTGATAATTTTTTTCAGCCATGTATGAATACACCCGTATTATTACAGCCTTTTTTCATAGGCTATTTCCTAGTATCGATAAACCTGAAAATCATAAACGGCATTTTCTTAAATTAAAATATAAATAAGTATTGATTTTATTAACTTATCTAGTATATTCAATGACTCTACCATCCAAAGCCAAATACCTCCATATTTTGATAATATAGAACCACCTATTATTTCGTATTCTTATAAAACCAGCAGAAGTTTGATTTTAATTATACGTCAGTTACATCAGACGTCAATATAGTAAATAATGTTCCTTCCACTTGAGATTGTGAAACATCTAGTTTTAGATATGTCCATGGTCATGTCCTTGAGACCTCAACATCGTCGAAGACCGTGAGGTCATAACTTTCTTAGAAAGGACCGAAATATCGTCCTCCATCTAAAATAGATTGGTAACAGTGTCGTCAGGTTATTAAAGACGCTCTGTCTGTCTACTAAAATTGGTGTAAACGTGAAATCTGATAAAATCTCTAGACAGTTATTTGAATAAAATTATGAATACTGTTAATATTCGTATATCTCATTTTGAAAAATTTTGAAATTAGTAATAGGGTCCATGATATTCCCATTTCCAGAATAAAAATAAACCAAGTACTAAGCGGTTTGTGTTCGTACCGGCGGATAAAGCAGCAAATAATGTAGTGGTGTGACGCATATACACGGAAGTTCTCAAACAATTACAAATTCATCTACATTCAGGTCCGTCTCCACAGAGTCAAATTGTAAACAAGCATATCACTGCCACTACCCAGCTTAAAGCCTCTTCCGAACATTTGAAAGTCCTACTATGTACTGGTTACCTAAATTGCACAAAACCATTTAAATTCCGTTTCATCTCCGCATCTAGTAAGTGTTCTACTACAATCTATCAGTTCTTCTAACTCCCTTACTACTATCAAAGAACTTGTTATTAACTTTTGTAATAAAGCTTATGAAAATAATGGTATTAATTATTTGAGTGTTAAATTTTTAGAGGTTTTAGATAAAATACATCTTTGATGTCTTTATTCTTGAATTATATTTTTTCTTACTCTCACCATCTTACAGAAAGTTTATATTTATTAATGGCTTTAAAATCTCTACAATTTATTTGCGTATGTTAAAGCTTTCTAACGAAAGAATATGTAATCATTGAATGTAGTTTATTAATTTTCGACAATATTCTTCGCATAAAGGTCAAGTAAGATCATGGCTACTCCCTTAACGTTTCTTTGCTTGAATTCATTTAACAAACTATAAAACGATTACATTTGTTATATAAATCTCCTTTTAGAGATTTTTGTAATAATCAATCTAATTCACCGAATTACCATAGATACTTAACTAATAACTAAAGCAGATTCCTTTCTGACTTGACATTCATTCTAAAGAAAACATAAAATTCACAAAGAAGTTTTATCCTATGTAATTTCTTTTGCGGATCTTTGGTCCATACGTTAAATCCACTGTGTTATCTTATTGTATGATTTAAAAGTAATGCATATATAATTTATCGATTCTCAATTAAACTTTACTAAGTTTTTTAAAGATTGTTTAATTGCACCAGAAATGTTAAAAGTATTCTCTAATTTCGTATATTTTAAGAATCCTTTTCCTGAACTATGACTTAAAAACTATTGGTATTTACAATTTAATAGTCTTATTGTTACTGCCAAATCATTTTATCAATTAAATATAATTTTTTTTTAAGGATTTAAGACCGTTATTTGTTTAAAGTAATCTAATATCATGTTTAACTTTTTTTGTGAATATTCTTGATGTCAAGTAAAACTAACCGGTTGTTTTATATTTGTCGAGCATATTTTTTTTATGTTTGTTTATAGTTATCGTCTAATTCTTCTTGTTTTTTACTTTTAATGTAATGTTTTTTTTTGTTTTAGTATGGGTTAAGTCTATATAATTTTATTTTGATATAATTCATTGATTAACATAAAATATTATTTTTTAAAATCTTCCCTATGTTTATCTAACAAATATTTATTACGGTTAAGTTTTGCAAATGCTGTTTTTAGATATGTTTCTAATGTTACATTCATCGTTTCTGTTACTTTTATATTTTCCTATTTTATTTATTTAATGTTACATCTAGTTTTAAAACATTTTTTTTTATATGTTATATCCGTCATACCAATCTTTTTTTTTTCTTTTTTTGTTAATGGCTTCCATTTACAGGAGGTGATCGTAAAACATTGACATCCTCGGGGCATGAGATTGTTGATAACAGCATAACAGATTTTGGACGAATCGGTTATGTAGGAAGTGATGGTATCCATGTAGTTGCCGTAGGTGTAGTTGTACGTCGTAATGTCATTTGCAGAGGATCTTACACTGGAATTCATTGGGCTGTGAGTGTTAAATCAATATGAAGATAATATTCTTTTCTTTCAAAAGCATTCGGCTTTTGTTAATATGAACATTGTGTTTACTGTCGAGTGGTATTTAGTCTATTCCAATGTAAAAAAAAAAAGATAACCTCAAAAGATTTATTGTTTAACGGATGACAACCTTCATCGGGAATGTAAGTTTGTTTTTGCTTATTATTTCTTTCTGTGATATCCTTTGAAAAAGAAATCATTTTATAATAAGTATTTGTCCCAGAAGTTGTTGTATTGTATTGGTATATTATTGTGAATCATTACGTGGTCTATATAAAGACCACGGTAAGAATATATTTCATGACTATTTGTATGTTGAAATATTTAATAGTGTTGATTCCAAACAATTATACAATCATGAAAATGAAAGTAACTGACATCAAACTTAGATGGAATCATACGAGTATTAACAGAGGTAAATGAACACTTTTGAATAAATCTAAATCACAAATTATGTTCATGCACTTAAAATTATTATTGCAGGGAAACGATAATATATTTGAAAATAACATGGTTTGCGACACGTGTCTCTATGCTAGTGATTGTGGAGGCTTTATGACCGGCAGAGAAATGACATGGGTATGAACGTTTGATCTTTTAAAACCATAAAAAAAAATCCTTACTTTATATTATGCTCAAACTTTGCATAATGGAAAGGTTATATGTGCCTCTAGCATGTCTAATGACACAACAACTGCATTTTCCCTAAATACTGTAATTCCAATTCGCCGTTTCAGAATTTAATTCATTCTGGGTAATATTTTCACAAGCGTACGCCAAACGTTGTGATTGGTAAAAAACGGCCAATACAATGGAAAATCAGCCAATGACGTAATGTTATTTTCATTTTTGGTGTACGAACAATGACTAAAAAGGCAATTTATATGGAGTGTTTGTTTCGAATGTTTTGGTTTCGATTTAGTGTATCTTGACCATTTGATGGTCTTTTTGACCTTCTTCTGACCCTGATGTGGTTGAATCGTTACCATTGAAACGTTCCTGCTATCATGATTTACTCATTTTATATAATATACATTATAATAAGATGCGATATGATTGCAAATGAGACCACTACCCAACAGTCCATATGAAATGGTTTTAATTAAGCAACAAAAGATTACTTTACGGATTTCAACGATGAGCTAAACCAATATATCGTACAGTTAGTTAGGAAAGGCCCCGACACGACAAAACGAAAACAACACCGGCCTTATTTATTACTCAACAATTTCACAAAAACAGGTAAGACAGACCGCAATTTCTGAATTCACTGCTCCCGATTTGGGACAAGCACAAATAAATGTGAGCTCTAATCTGGGACAGAGGTGTATCAGCACAACATTAAAACAAACTGCAAACATAAGTTAGAGATGGATAGAATCATCAGATCAGCAAGAAGCATAAAAAACATAAAAGACACGAAAGACCGATCTTAGAGTACCCACAATGAGTGCCGGAAAGCTAATACCGGTAAAAAGTCAATAACAACTATAATAAATACATCCTGCTGTTCTCTCAGACTGGCACAATTTTCGTTTGCTCATCCCCATGCAGGTAACACCTACCAATTCACACCTGGTATCCCGATCCGGAGTCCTCGGAGGGATGAAAAATTTGTAACGGCGAAAAGCAAAATCTGGATCCGATTCCCATGGAGCATAATTCCTCCATGGGAATCAGATCCAGATTATACTTACCTACCATTATAAACTTTTCATCAATTGCTCCTCGGTTACGGGATACCCTGTGTGCTATTGGTTAATCTGCATGCGTTTTCAGTTTTAATTCAGGCCTCACAGTAGTTATTTACCATTAAGAAGTTATGAACTCATTGTTGGAGAATTATAAAAACGACAAACAATTTTGACATCATAAAAGAACAATGAAGACGAATATAAAGTTATTTCCGTGGCTTTATCAAATGAATCACATACAAGTAATTTAAGTATGAAACAAACTGATTATTAAAGTTTACTCGACAAAATAATTATTTTACATGTAGTGTGGTAATATAATCAGAAGAAACTACATAACTGGTATAATACGCCGGGTTCCAGGGATGGATAACAGAGGAGTTATGTTAGACGACCAGTATGCTTGTCTTCTAATTGAAGAAAATGTATTTTATAATGTAAGTTATTTAAATAATATAACGGAAACGAAGTGACGATAAGAGAAACAATCGACTAACCACGACAAACACAACTTATTATAATGTGTTCTCGTCCTGAACATGCATGAAATATTTGCCACTGGACGTTAATCAATCAACAACATATCAATCATTATCATCAGACAAATGCACGTTTACATATAAATCAAAGACAAGTTTGTCAACTATGGACATTGAGACTAATGAAAAGTAAAATTGTTATGAAACAGCCAGCGAATCAATATTCTAAAAACACCAAATCATTGTTTCTGGATTAAAATGTCGTTCTTCAACATTATCGGAATTACATCAAAAATGAAAATAGAAAGGGGAAAGGCATTTACTTCTCTTAAATGGCGCAAGTATAAATATAATAGTGACATCAAAACAAAAAAAAAATTGGATCCCATTTTGATCATGTTGATATAATCGGCGACTTGTAGTACACCACTGTAACTAGTTTTCTCTAGAATAGAAGTTATCTTTATGCTCTATTGAAAACTTAAAATATATTTCTCAAGAGTAAAACTTTCAAAACGTACATCCGTTCAGGTGAAAAAAAAAATAAGAAAGCAAAATGATAACAACGATATTTTACATATTAGAACACTGTTCACTGCAACATTGGCGGAGGGCGAGACAATATCGTAAAAAGAAATATATTCTACAAGGCATTGCTGTATTCCATGGATGTGGATGCACGAGGTGCAGGTGGGAAAGGAAATACGCCTAGGATAATACAATTGTTAAAAGTTAGTATTTTTGTAAAAACACAGCGTCTATTCATAGAAGAATCAAAATCTGTTTGTTGTTAAAAATGTCATTTGTGTGTTCTGGGTACGGAAAAGAAGAGAACCTTATTTTTAAAAAATTTTAGAAAGAGTGTTGGGTCAGTTTTCTTTCAATTTATTCCACGCTATGGCCATTTTGAAAATGACCCGTAGAATTCAAATACATTTATTTAATTTAAAATTTTCAAAATTACCTTTCTGACTTGAATATTTAGTTTGTCGAACCAAGTGCTCTGACTATGTGGTTTTTTTTTAAGGAGGAGGGGGGCCTATTTGGGGTGTACATGTCAACGCTTTTTTTTTTAAATCTCCACAAACGTATTTCTAAATAACTTTCTTGAATGTTTATTCATAAACTTGAAACACTTTTATCTTGAAACAATGGTCTTCATATTTGATGCCAAATACGGTTCTTACCACATTTACTCCTTTACGAATATTCCAACAGTAAAATTGTAGAAAAGTCATTAAACTCGAGCATGATTTTTATGATCTATAATGAGTTTATTTATACTTTTATATTTCGTTATTTTGTTTTATTTTACACCATGGATGAAACGAATGCATTGAAATTTGTAATACCCCTTGTTATACATGTAATTAAAACAATATACTAACAGTACACAATAATGTATATCTATTCTGTTTATATTATCTTGCAACTGAATTTAAATAAGTAATTTCGCTTTCATCTAAAGTTTTAATAAATGTAAAGACTTTTTGTCTGCTTTTTGGAACTGTCTTTTGTTGTAATAGTTTCGCTGCGATATAGCCTTTTTGTGATGATACGGCGTAAAGCAATCACCAATCAATCAAACAATTACAATTGAATTCTTTCAGAGAATGCCATACCAAAGCAATATTTGGAGATCAAAATATCCCAAACTGGCACTTACTGATGCAAATGATCCCAGTGAAGTCGGTAATCCGGAAGGTATGTACATTTTCATTTCCCATGTACAAGGTGTACAAAAGTGTGTAAGAAAAACCTTGTATGCCAAGCATTAAATTGTCATGGTATAGAAAGGCACTTTAGATATTCGATCGAAAGCAATGCATCGATAGTTATTTAAACAATCCTATTACACTGTGTATCATCACCACCGGATATAGATACCTTTGGCCTGGTTCTCTGTTCATTGTCTAAGAAAAACAACATTACTGTACAAATACCAGCGTATAGCTAGCTACCTGGGTACCTATATGTTGGCATATGTACAGTAATGTAGTTTTTCTTAGATAATGCAAAGAGAACCAGGTCAAAGGTACCTATATCCGGTGGTGATGATACACAGCGTATTAGGTATATAAAAACGGTTGAGCGTTATATACCAAAACCTACAGTAATGCTTCAACTATTGTTTAAAATCTATTGTTTCTCGCTTACTTGAACATATCTGCTATAGTTAAGGAGCGGATATTAATGAATTTCTAATAATTGCTTTAAATTGGACAAACAAATCGGTATTACTTTTGAAATAGTAAGTTTCATAGATGCTTGAAAGCATTCAAGAGAGAGATAATAAAAATAATGATACCTAGAAGTTTACAATAGATTTATCAGAGTTGTTTTTATTTTAAGGTGGAGAGTTGTCTCATTGGCAATCATACCACATCTTATTTTAAATGATTATCAGAGTACATTAAATCTTAATATATTTTTCAACAATGTGAATATTGTTTTTATACTGAAATTCTATATTAACGAAAAGCTTCTTTTGTTCATTTTATTTTTTAAATTTTCAAACGTTGAGTTAAATACAGAACACAAAGAGGACCCCAAAATGAACACGTTATTACCGTTCGCGTATTGTTATACTTTACTTAAAAAGCAATATTTTACTGGCAACCTTATTTGTACAATAGTTTGTAAATTGCAGGAAAGACTAATTTAATTTTTTATTCAGGAAATGAAATCACAGAGAACATCTTTTGTTCAAAAAGCGTACCGGCTTTCAATAGATTGAATAAATATGGTCCTGAATGGTTTAATGTTAAAAATAATATATATGTAAGTATAAATTATATCATTCTAGATTTAAATTGTTAAGCTAAATAAGATGTGTTATGAGTGCCAATGAGACAACTCTCCATCCAAGTCACAATGTATAAAAAGTAAACAATTATTGGTCAAAGTACGGCTTTCAACACGGAGCCTTGGCTCACAGCGAACAGCAAGCTATAAAGGGCCCCAAAATGACTAGTGTAAAGCAATTCAAACAGGAAAACCAACGGTCTAATCTATATAAAAAACGAGAAACAAGAAACACTTATGAACCACACCAACAAACGACAACCACTGAACAACAGGCTCCTGACTTAGGACAGGTGCATATAAATGCAGCGGGTTTAAACATTTTAACAGGCGCCAACCTTCACCCTAACCTGAAACAGTAGTGTTACATTACAACATAAAAAGACACTCTATAAAATATCAATTGAAATGGCTTAACTCGATCAAAAAGACATATAAGCATGGTTGTTTGGAGGAAACATAATAGCTGATTAAATATGTTTTACATTATATTGCATTCAGACGAAAGTAGTCTCCGAATACATATCCGGCAAAATATGTTCAAGTCGAGTCGAATTATCATCAAATTGAAACACAATAATCTAGCTGATCATGATGAATTATTCTGAATAAAAACTTCATCATGAACCCACAGAATCAGAGGTTGTAAGCACTTGTAAATAACTGGTGGTAGTAAATATATTCCTGAACATCAACTTTCAATGTTCTAATGATCTTAGAATTGAATAATTTAATTGCTGCTTGCTTATATTCCAGTGGCAAATAATATATATCGGTGACCTAATATTTTTTTTCTTCATCATTTGAGCTCTGGTAGACATGAATATTGATGACGATTTTTTTAATATAGTTCTGTATAGTTTGTGGACAAGGATGAAGGGTAAAAAAAAAACACAAGAACTACAAATCGGAAATAGCGGTATTTGGGATAGAGCAAAACTTTTCCGAGAACCGTCAAATTCATCGTTCTAATTCCGACTGAACGTGACTTCGTATTTGTACATCCCAAACAGTCTTACGGACGCCTACCTTTATCTCTTTGACTGACGGATGGGATAAATCTAGTTGTTTATATTAATATACTCCAGTCAACCGTTTTGGTTACTTTGAATTGCACATTTGCCTTTCAACTGATATTAATTTGCTGCGGTCCGTTATAAACTAGTAAGCTTTTTTGCATCGGTATGTAACGTAGCTATCGTCGAAGTTACTTTTCATAGACAGTTTCGAAAATTCATTCAACGACTTTAAAAACTGTTTTCATGTCAGGGCCTTTATTGCTGACGATACGGTATGTGTTTTTCTCATTATTAATGGCCTTTCGGTGACCTATACTTGTTTATATTTGTCATTTGATCTCTGGTGGATAGTTGTCACCAAGAAAAGACGAGGAGATAAAACCAATACCGTATAGTTAGCTATAAATGAAAATGTGAATAATTCAAACGAGAAAAAATAACTCAACTTTATAACAACACAATTTACGAAAAACAGATATAACAGACATGAAACAACGGCCAGCCCTGAATTACAGGATCATGACGTGGGACAGTCACATAAAGAATATATCGAGGTTGAACATGTTCGTGAGCTGAGCACTCACCCTTTTCTAACACTGGACAGAGTGTAACAGCACAACATAAGATCAAACTGTGAAAATCAGTTGCAGCTGCTTAACTTAATAGATCGGTACGAAGCAAACACAAAAAGTAATATAAAAATAGTAGGCACAAAGCACCGATAAAAGAGTACCCGCATTTACTGACAGCTACATGTAGTGCAAAGCCAATTGCAACCAATATGAATTAGACAACTTATGTTCTCCCAGACTAACATGTCAAAACATAAATAAACTTTATTGACAGAATGTAGGATTACGTCCCTTATTTCACCTTTCCCAGATTGATTCAAACTGGTTATTGTTTGCCATTCTAGGGTGCAAATTCAATTGCGTAGTTACAGTGTAATATAAAATTCGTAAACGTAAGAATCTCGAAATAGAATATACTGCCAGAAATAATCATGCCTTTTGGAAGAAATCTGCCAAATCATAAAAGATTAATCATCTTCTAGGGATCTAAATAGTATATTTTACATGGAATACACGCGAAGATGACTCGTTATTTTTGATACTCAGTATATATCCAAAAGAGAGGCGAAAGATACCAGAGGGACATTCAAACTCATAAGTCGAAAATAAACTAACAACGTCATTGCTAAAAAAGAAAAAGATCAACAGACAAATCAATAGTACACAAAACACAACATAGAAAACTACAGACTGAACAACACGAACCCCACCAAAAACTTGGGGTGATATCGGGTGCTCCGGAAGGGTAAGCAGATCCTGCTCCACATGTGGCACCCGTCGTGCTACTCATGTTAGTATAAACCCGGTAATAAGTATAATCCGGTAGGTCAAATTCGGGAAAAAGGGGACAGGATACATACAACTGTTACATACAAATTAGGTGGTACGATGAAATGCTGTAAACCTCTGTATGTTTAATTGATCACTCAAGCTTTTAAAACATGTACAATGAACATACTTTTGATTTTATTATTTTGTAGATAAGCGATGACAGAAACTTTCAAGCTCCTCTTTATGGAAACTTCAAACCAATGTGTCTGCTTGAACAGTTTGTCTCGGAAAACAAATTTGAAGATCCAGTAATGGCTTCTGACTGTCGACCAAGAGGCACTGTAGGCCCTATTGCCATCCGTATGTTTATTCATTATTTGATTTAAGTACCAAATTCATGTCATATTTTGTTTTGCTTTATAACTTTACATTTCGTTTACTTTTAATAAACCGAAATTTTGCAATTGTTCAAAAACTACTGTTGCAACTGCCTTTGGCAAAATAAAGTTTAAGAATTTGGTTGACTTTTAATGAAAACATGAAAAATCAGGTTCTGTATGGAACTTTATTAGTACCAAAAACAATATTTTGGTTATTTTTTCTATAAGCACAACGTTAACATTCTTATATATCGTATGTAAATTCGTCGTTATATATTGTAGAATTTGAAGTACCGGTTCTTGGTTTTTTGAATGGCGATCCCCCAAAACGACGGAAGTGCTTTAAAAATCAATCTGCTAAACCACCAACACCTTTATATTTACCAGATGGGTACACACGGAATAAATTGTACAGAACTTCCAGGAGAGGTAAAAAATAGGAAACACAAATTTGCGTTTTCAGTAATTTTTCCGCAATATAATTTGATTTATTTATAGGCTTGTCAAAAAAGGAGAAAGTACTGTATCATTTACCTCTCAGAATAGTCCCAAAATTAAGAGTTAGTGATTGTTGATAAATTGAGAAACCAAACACATTTAGGTGTAATAGATATAGAAAGCACGATTGGAAAATATAAGTATTCAAAGACAGTAGATCGTTCAATATATGCATGAAATATTTGCTACTGGTCATTAGAAAAGAATCAATCAATCAAGTACGATAGGTTATTTGTTCAAACAACAAATGGTGTCTTTTTATCGGCTCATGCTCTGTTTCTGGTCGTAAAATCCAACTGAAATGGTCCTACATTGTATTGTCCTTGAATTTTAGTGGGATGTAAAAATAACCTGCTATTTTAGATGCCATGAAAAGAATACTTATCTGAAAATGTTAAAAAAAAAGATCACATACTTACTGTCTTATCATTAATTTTATTTTTGATATATGTAACCAACTCCTTTGGTTTCAATCCAGATCCCTGAAACACGGAATTATTGCACACTAATTCAAGCTGTGCACCTGCTATAAGCACATACCTCGTTATCCGGCCATTAAAGACATTGAGCCATTTTTAAAAAATAATTAAGTAAATTAAGAAACTATAAGATAACATAAGAATTTTCAATAATGTTTAAATTCAAAAAGGGTCGTGCTACAAGTAAAATATTCAAAATACATTTTTCATATTTGTTTGTTATCATTCAAGGACTTTGATTCTCTCTTGGTACAGGGATTATATTATGGTCGTCGAGGTTCCTGGATATTTGACAATAAAAGTATATGGTGTAATGATTCATGATCAATATAATAAAAATCTTATTGTGAAAAAAGTATAACTAAAATACCGAACCTCAAGGTAAATTCAAAAAGTGGGGAGTCCATAAAAACTGACAAAATCAAACGTTATCGATTAACGGAAAGAGTGAAAAACAACTGTCTTATTCCTGACTTGGTAAATGTATTTATTGAAGAAAATGGTGGATTAAACCTAGCTAAACCTCCCACTTGTATGACAGTTGCATGTTTATAGTTATGTTATGTTGTTAAAATTGGGTGAGCAACCCAAACAGACATAATTTGTTAATTTGACAGTAATTGGGGTCCAACAGCTAAAATTGTGTAAACATACCTCACAACTGACTAAAAAATTCAAACAAACAAATAAATAAATCCATCAAAGACGCCAACAAAAAAGGTGTTGATTTTTTATAGTAAATTTGACAAAGACGCCATCAAAAAAGGTTTTGTAGATGATAGTATATTGACACAGACGCCGATAATATTTTTTTTGTAGATGACAATAGATACCCGTATATAGTATACACTTTCTCGATAAAGTACAAATTGAGTAAAATATAAATACAAGGGTAAACAAAACGGAAAAAAGAATGTAAACAAAACAAAATCTTGCCTCATCAGGACCCCTCTGCACCAAAGTAAAACCCTGATAACGGGATGCATAAATACCGTAAATAGAGGGATAAATAATGGAAGAATGTAATGCGTTCTCAGTATTTTGAAACCTTTGTTTTTTTTTCCTTTTTATAACTTTTTTCACTAATAGGTTACTTCAAAAACTTCTTAACTGTAAGTAATCGATTTGCTTGTTTATTTTTGTTTATTTTGAGGTCCACATATTCCCAAACAAGGAACATCGACAAAAGTGTTTTTATAAACTTGTATACATGTATATGATAATCCAATATTTTAACATCTATTCCATCCAATCTTTCAGGGTGCTGGTTTGCCTTCAAGAAATGTTCAAATCAATTAAAGGAAACATTTAGTAAAAAGCGAACTCGCAAATCTCAAACATTTTACTTAGACACTGAAGACAAATCAGATACAGACGAAAATATTTGTTTGAATAGAGTTTCTGTAATGAGGCAACAATGTGGCACAGGAGCTGATTTTGCAGTCATTTATGGACCTACAGGTAATTTATGTATGTTGTTGTTGTTATAAGACTGACAGGAGCCGTAAATTTAAGGTGGACAACCGTATATAACAACATATATTTTCTCTTTTTGTTGCAAAGTTTGTTAAAAATGTAGTTGAGATCATTGTAAACCCATGACTTGCCATGACAAAAAAATAAAGGCAAATTAAATATACAGAACACAGAAACAAAGTATAAATAAAGATATGAACTGTCTATTTGCTAAGAGGAGGTTCGCATTTCATGCTTCACATTGTGCATACTCACCAAAGAATATTTTTTGACGAAAAAATGTCCGAATCTTACTACGATCCATTCTTTATTACTTACATTCATATCTACTGCGTTTTGAAATTGTTTTTCTATTAATATCATCATACGTGCAATCGTATACACACAAACACTTACGACTTCTTATCGTCTATGTGGCTCATTGTGTGTCATGCTGTCTTGAATCAAAATGCGATAAGTCCGTTGCCGAACCCGATTTTACTGCGGAAACGCCGAAAAAAACTCGATAAGTCCGTTACCATTCTACACCGTGATATACCTAGAAAACTTTTTGAAAGTTCTTTGGCCCGTATGATAACGATAATTAAGAATGACAAAGCAAGCAGCGTTTTCACTCGTACATAAAACGAACTAAAGTAATATGGGGTTTACACAAATCATATCAGACTGTTATAAAAGGAGAACAACTCAATTACCAGAAGTAAATCAAAGTACGCACAGTACTAATAAAATGATGTTACTCTTTTGTATCATTGTCGAACGCTGTTCGTTTTGGTCATATAGCTCTCTGTGTGTTCAGGTACTTGAAAAAATTTATCGGTTTGAGTGTTCCTGATTACTGTCAATCAAGATAAGCGCTTCATTTATAAAGTGTTATTTTATTTTTTTTTTTTTTAATTTCACCACGTGAGGCAAAACATTTTAAGTATATACAACTTATCACATGTGGAACAGAATATGCTATCCCTTTAGGAGCACAGAAGATCACCACTGCTTTAATGTGGAGTTCGTGTTGCTCAGTTTTCTATGCTGTGTTTTGTAGACTGTTATCTCTTTTGGTCGTTTTTCGTTATTTGCCAAGGACTTGTCAGTTTGTTTTCGACTTTGAGTTTGACTTTTCCTTTTGTATCTTCCGACTCTCTTTTACCAGTCATTCCATGTATTTTCAGGTGCTATGACACTTGGTGGTGACGGTTGTTATTTTGCTTGGTATGGATGTCCCAAATTGGGCGAAGAAAGTCGTGGTAGATTTCAATATGACAGGAATGGTGCAAAAATGAAGCAACATGTTTATCTCGAGCTATAGCCCAGTGGAGATATTGTGGAAGTAACCCTTCTTTTCCAGTAGTCAGCATCTATAGTCCAACAGGTACTTATTATGCATTATTCATAGTTGCATTAGTCCTTTGGGATTTATACATATATTGTTTTGACATTTTGCCTTTATTTAACTACAATAATATACGGGATTTTCTATCGATATTTTACATTCATGAACCTCTTTATTTCCATTTAGCTAATACAATATTTTTAATTAAGACAAGGTAACAAATAGTTTGTTCAACCAAACATAGGACTGATATTTGTGACATTCATTTGATATTATCAGCATTCATTTAGTGTTATATTAATATTCTGCCATACACTAGTCTTTTTCATTCGTCTGTTATATTTTCCTTGTGACGTAAACATAAGTTTTCATTTTTGAATTGAGGAAGAAAATGTACGCATAGAATGATCGTATGTCATACCAAATCATCAAATTTTAAATATCAAAATGAGATTTAATGGTATGATTGCCAATGTGACAACTATTCACCAGAGACAAAATGACGCAAAGTTCACAATTATAGGTCACTGTACGACCTTCAACACCAATACCGCATGGATTTCTTTTTCTAATTTCTTTTTGTCAAAGTATAATGTGACTCTTTCGGATCCCGACGATTGGAAGACATCTAATCATTTGAACCAAGGACCCATTTTTCGATAATTTGTGAAGTGATGAAAAAGAAAAAAATTCTTCTAATTTCAAATAGTAATATCTTACATTAATTTATATATTCTTGATATATCCAATATTACTGACGAAAAGCATTAAATGATCAATATTTTATTATAGATACGTTTTATTTTTTTTTTTTTGTCAACACGAAATGATATACAATATGTTGAGAAGAAACAAATTCAGTTAACTTGTTAACGTATGAAAAAAGTTTAATTTGACTTCCTGTTCAATATTTATTTGGTACAAAGTAAAGTACAATTTAGGGGACAATCATAGGGAAAAATCAGACACTGCAATGATAAAAAAAAACTAACAAAAAGCAGTCAACAAACCTCTACACAGAAAAATAATGATTGAACAACACGAACCCATTCAAAATCGGAGGTGTACTCAGGTCACCATAAAGGGTCACACTTATTCCTGCTTTACTAGTATAGAGACATTATCTGCAAAATCCGTAGAAGATTTTGATAAACATCAACAATGTACAACTGCATTCTTAAATGTAATAATTTGATAGTATTGCATTTATATCAGTCGGAGCACTTAGAGAATTCCATAATATAATGGAATTCTGTCATTTTTTTCCAAATTTTTTACATTATTACAGTTGTTTCTTTTTTGCTTATACACTGAATTAGCAATGGGAGGTAACTGTATTTTTAAACTTAATTTTCAATCGAAAGGGAGACAAATGAAAGTAGTAGGTTCGATAAGGACCTAAAATGGGCCCTATTTCTAGTTTAAATTTCCAAATTAGGATTTATCGACCAATATTACGATAAATAATAGTTAAAGCATTGACTACATGTAGGTAGGAAATATACCTTTTTGGTTTATGTAGTAAAGTTCTTTTCATGACGTCACAAATAGCACACATTGATTTTCCAAGACAATTAAAGAAAAAAGGGTAAATTTCCATTGTTTTGTTTTTTTACTGGAAACATAGAGCGAATGCGTCAACAAGAAAGATTGTTTGACAAATTATTTATTGTAACATTTTACGTATCTGGATATTTAGTTTGTCGAAGCCTACACTCTATGTTTTCTTGACCTACATTTGGTAGAAATCCACACCAAAATGTCTTCTTTTGATCTTTTTGGGTTTATAAGAAAAGCTACACAAAAAAGTGTTATGTTACTTTCTTATGTGTCTTTTCATCCACGTGAAACATTTTTTATCTTCAAACAATGGACTTAATATTCGGGGCCAAATATGACCCTTACCGAACTTACTCAACTCGTTTTACTTATGGGAGGTTATTTTTTCCTGAATTAAAATGGAGAATATGGTAACCTATGAACATCTTCACACGTGCGAAAAAAAAGATGTTTTTAAAATTGAACATTAATTTGTAGTCATTATTGTTTGTGTAAAATATTTAGTTTATAGGAAAGTTTGACACAAGTTTTGTATATATGCATTTAATTGTATATAATATCATTGGATAACACAATGAATGGCTTTTGTAAGATAAAATATACAATCAAGACGAAAAACAATGCTGACTTTATTTCCATGAACTTTACTGGTTTAGCAGAGTTTGTTTACTTATTTTTTGATATTATATAATATGGATTTTGATAAATAATTCAGGCCAATACAGAGCCGCAGGTGCAGGATGCTGGATAAAGATGAATAAATGTTCAAACCGTAACGTACGTAGGAAATCGTACTTTTACGATGGCGAAGGAGCAACTAACTTTGAAACAGGTAGTGATGGTTACTAAATATATATACATTTATAACCGCTTGTAATTAGATTGACAAAATATGCCCATGCTCAAACACAGCACAGTACTAGATAGTACGAGACTTGGTAAAGGTTGGACGCCCAGCCACATGATACAAATTGTTATAAATTTATGACCTAATATTAGTTGTAACATGAATGGTAATTTTCCTTTGATCTTCGAGTGAGTTAACTTCGGTTATTTTTAGAGGAGTGCGTCAACTGAATGATTTTTTAGTTATTGCACTCTCCAGTCCCGCCGTGTGTCGCTTGTCATAGAAAAAGCAAAGAATGGGAGGAGCTTAGACCAGTGCTCTAACTTCCATCTCAATCCTTGGCCTAGTAAACTATGAAATCAATGACCATAAAATGTCCTAATAAATGTAAACAAAATGCATACACAACAATATATCAAAAACAAATCGAGAAAAAGGGGGTGAAGGGGCTTACCCTAACACTAGCCAAACTTGTAAACCTAACCCTGAATTAAAATGGTTCTCTTTACATTGTACTTGAAACAAATGAATGCTCGAGGAGAGCTACAAAAAGGAATAACGTGGTCTATAAACGAAGAGGCGATATTGATAGATTGGTGGATACTTGTTTTTATCGTGACAATATAAATATTCCAAAAAAATTGTCACAGGAATTTTAGTCGTTTAATTTCCTCCACTTATAGAAAGAATAAAACAAAATGTAAAAGAAATTACTATAAATTTTCCTACTGTTATTTTGGTTGGATACCTGTTTTTATCGTGTCGAAATTAATAATATTCTAAAAAATATATGTCACTGGATGTTTAGTCATTTTCTTCATTCTATAAAGGCCTATCTCCGTGAAGTGATCATGCTTCAAATATTTGTCCCTGGATCTTACACGCATTCAACATGCAACCATTGCAATCAATAAACCGATCTTTTTCCAGTTCTGGGGAATGGAAGAATAGTTTTAAATACGTTCATAATTGGTATAAGAAAATGATTCCTCCTTATCACAACGATAAAACTCCTTTGAAACTATACGTCATTTTCGAGTTAGAGGGCAGATAAACATCGAATAAAATTTGCATCACCCCCCCCCCCCCCCCTTTTTTTTCAAGAGTTTTTGGGGAGAAAAATATTCAATAACACGTAAATGGCTATCGAGTCTGAATCCCACGGCAACAATACATTTAAATGTACCTGTATCTGACATACAAATCCAACTGACATCTGCCGCATGTGTTAATTTTCTGGAAATCAGATATAGTATCACACCACTATTTGATTGACATATTGAAAAGTACAGTAAAGTTTTATTGGTCAGCATTTAACCTTTGACGTGTGTCATAGCCCATTAATGTTACAAATCATATATAGCCGCACCTTACTCATTAGCATATTTAATCCACTCAAAGATATGCTTTTCGTGAATTAAATACGTTAATTCGTAAAACGCGTGCTATATATATAACATACACTCTGTTGTTTGTTTTAACAATATCATAAATTAGAGCAGAATACATTTTTCACTTACCGAGCTGCGATATATTTTCAAGCAAAGTTATATGTTCACATGAATATGAGATATGGCATAATTGCTAATGAGACTACAATATATCAGAGCCCAAACGGTGTGGATGTTACCAATTGTAGATCATTATACAGCATTCAGCATTGTGCCAAACTATACCGTATAGATATCACAGGTCCTGGCAAGATAACAAAAATACCAATTGACTGATTTATGCTAAAACAAACGAAAACCAAATTTGACAGATATCAGTCAACAATTACCACTTAATCACATTGTGACTTAGGATAGGCAGAGAACGAATATGGCGGGGATGAACCTATCTTAGAGCGCTCAACCTTCCCCCAACTTAGGACAGTGGTGTTACAGCACAACATTAAACACACTGTAATATTCAGTTCAAAAGGGTTTGATCCATCAGGAAGACACAAAGCACAGAACAAAACTAACAAATAGACAACAGACTCAAAGTACTGATATAAGAGTACTCGCATTTACTGAAAGCTAGTTCAATAACAATTAATCAATAAATGTTTTCCGGCCCTTTATAGCTTGCTGTTCGGTGTGAGCCAATGCTCCGTGTTGAAGGCCGTACCTTGACCTATAATGGTTTACTTTTATAAATTGTTACTTGGATGGAGAGTTGTCTCATTGGCACTCATACCACATCTTCCTATATCTATATAAAGTGTCAATCAGTTAACTATGCTCATTGAGTTTTCTCTTTCACATTATGGGTTTTTGTCAGGGCATCGTTATACATCAGGTCCCCATAGGTAGATAATTTTATCATGATAGCACAGTAGAATATTTTGCTTTTACATGTCATCGTTTTTCTGTGGTATAACATAGCATCTATCCTGAAGTAAGTTATGTGTGATACATAATTGTTGTCTGTGATATAACATAGCATCTATCCTGAAGTAGTTTATGTGTGTAACATACTTATTCTTTACAGATTTTATCAGAGAAAGCTGTTTTTCAAGAGCTGAATACTTTTGGCGTCTTTGTGGTAGCGATCCACAAAACAAAGTTACTGCATCTTTTAGACCATTGGCAGAGGAGAAAAATTATCCTTAATGAAAAAAATGGTACTGATTTAATTGTATAATAGTTAATATCTATTTTTATATTTTGAAAATTATTCATAATAGAAATGTTTTAATTTATGCTAAAATAAAACTTATACTACATATCTGCTCACTTTTTCTTATTTTTATTTGAAAGAATCTCTACGGCTGTTCAGCTCTCCTAAATCTTCAAAAATAACCAAATGTTTTTACAGAGGACCACATACAACAATTTCTTAAGACAATATTTTGATGTCCGTACTTTAGGAAAAATGTAAGGATTTATTCTAACTTCAGATTCTTCCAAAAACATTACTTAGAACTAAGGAATCCGGATGTTCTAAGATATGTCCGAAGACCATCTTAGGACCTGTCCTTGTCTCAAGATATTTAAACCGGGGCCCTTTCGATAGAGGTTATAACATTAAAATGCGTTCGTAAACATTTGGTTTCTATTTAAAAGAAATCTTTTTATAATCATGACAAATTATGGACATATTTATTGTTATTTTGGTTTGGGAAGAAGATGGATGATTATCTTTGTATTGTAAGATGCTACTGCCTTAAAAGATTGCAGAAATAAGTTTTATAGAATCACCGATTTGCCATAAGATTATAAACTAAATAGAAGTATATAATAGTCAAATTAAAGAATAGACGTCTGACTTTGTAAAAAGAAGGAGATGTGGTATGAATGTCAATGAGACAACTAACCACCAAAGTTTAAATAAAGTGGATGTAAGCAATTATAGGCAGCCGTACGGCCCTCAACAATGAGAGAAAAACCCATACCGTATAGTCGGCTATACAAGGTACCGACATGAAAAATATGAAATAATTCAATTGAGAAAACTAACGGTTTAATTTATAATAAAACAATTTACGAAAAACAAATATGACAGATGAACCAACGACAACCACTGTACTACAGGCTCCTGACTTGGGACATGCTCATAAAGAATGTGACGGGGTTAAACATGTTCGTGAGCACTCAACCCTCCCTCTAATCTGGGACAGTGGTGTAACAGCACAACATAAGAACAAACTATAAAAATCGGTTGAAAAAGGCTTGCACAAGGTCATGTTTTTCTCACACTGTTAATGACGTCTTTACACTCAATCCATTGGATGTTGGATGTGTACTGATAGATAATTTAGTCTTAGATGCATGATTCTTTTTTTTATTAGATGTTATGGGCTTTGAACTAGCTGTCAGTAACTGAAAGTGTCAATCAGTTAACTATGCTCATTGAGTTTTCTCTTTCACATTATGGGTTTTGTCAGGGCATCGTTATACATCAGGTCCCCATAGGTAGATAATTTTATCATGATAGCACAGTAGAATATTTTGCTTTTACATGTCATCGTTTTTCTGTGGTATAACATAGCATCTATCCTGAAGTAAGTTATGTGTGATACATAATTGTTGTCTGTGATATAACATAGCATCTATCCTGAAGTAGTTTATGTGTGTAACATACTTATTCTTTACAGATTTTATCAGAGAAAGCTGTTTTTCAAGAGCTGAATACTTTTGGCGTCTTTGTGGTAGCGATCCACAAAACAAAGTTACTGCATCTTTTAGACCATTGGCAGAGGAGAAAATTATCCTTAATGAAAAAATGGTACTGATTTAATTGTATAATAGTTAATATCTATTTTATATTTTGAAAATTATTCATAATAGAAATGTTTTAATTTATGCTAAAATAAAACTTATACTACATATCTGCTCACTTTTTTTTATTTTTATTTGAAAGAATCTCTGCGGCTGTTCAGCTCTCCTAAATCTTCAAAAATAACCAAATGTTTTTACAGAGGACCACATACAACAATTTCTTAAGACAATATTTTGATGTCCTTACTTTAGGAAAAATGTAAGGATTTATTCTAACTTCAGATTCTTCCAAAACATTACTTAGAACTAAGGAATCCGGATGTTCTAAGATATGTCCGAAGACCATCTTAGGACCTGTCCTTGTCTCAAGATATTTAAACCGGGGCCCTTTCGATAGAGGTTATAACATTAAAATGCGTTCGTAAACATTTGGTTTCTATTTAAAAGAAATCTTTTTATAATCATGACAAATTATGGACATATTTATTGTTATTTTGGTTTGGGAAGAAGATGGATGATTATCTTTGTATTGTAAGATGCTACTGCCTTAAAAGATTGCAGAAATAAGTTTTATAGAATCACCGATTTGCCATAAGATTATAAACTAAATAGAAGTATACAATAGTCAAATTAAAGAATAGACGTCTGACTTTGTAAAAAGAAGGAGATGTGGTATGAATGTCAATGAGACAACTAACCACCAAAGTTTAAATAAAGTGGATGTAAGCAATTATAGGCAGCCGTACGGCCCTCAACAATGAGAGAAAACCCATACCGTATAGTCGGCTATACAAGGTACCGACATGAAAAATATGAAATAATTCAATTGAGAAAACTAACGGTTTAATTTATAATAAAACAATTTACGAAAAACAAATATGACAGATGAACCAACGACAACCACTGTACAGGCTAAACAGGCTCCTGACTTGGGACATGCTCATAAAGAATGTGACGGGTTAAACATGTTCGTGAGCACTCAACCCTCCCTCTAATCTGGGACAGTGGTGTAACAGCACAACATAAGAACAAACTATAAAAATCGGTTGAAAAAGGCTTGCACAAGGTCATGTTTTTCTCACACTGTTAATGACGTCTTTACACTCAATCCATTGGATGTTGGATGTGTACTGATAGATAATTTAGTCTTAGATGCATGATTCTTTTTTTTATTAGATGTTATGGGCTTTGAACTAGCTGTCAGTAACTGCAAGTACTCTCAGATCTGTACTTAGTGACCTTTTGTTGTGGGGATGTATAAGTACCCTGCCACGTCCACTCTGTGTTTTTGTTAGATGTGTTTCTGCTTTGTATCGATCTGATGAGTTTAGCCCTTTTCAACTGATTTTTATAGTTTGTTCTTATGTTGTACTGTTACACCACTGTCCCAGATTAGGGCGAGGGTTGGCGCACCTTCAAACTAGTTTAACCCCGCCACATTCTGTATGTGCCTGTACCAAGTCGGGAGCCTGTAATTCAGTGTTTGTTGTTTGTTTCTGTATATCACATTTGTTTTCCGTTCATTATTTTGTACATTAATCAAGCCGTTAGTTTTCTCATTTGTAATTTCGGGGCTTTTTATAGCTGACTATGTGCTATGGGTTTTACTCATTGTTGAAGGCCGTATGTTGACTTATAGTTGTTAATTTTTGTGCCATTTGGTCTCTTGTGGAGAGTTGTCTCATTGGCAATCATACCCACATCTTCTTATTTTTATATTGTACACTTTCAAAGGAAAGTAATTTGGGTCAAAATGTGAAAACACCTTATACTATAAGTATATAAGGTAACACTTTTGTATTGAAAACAAATTATACTTTATTTTCACACATGTTTAAAGACTTGAAATTTTTTGGTTTCTTCGTATTGAATATTAGCATTTTGAAATAAAGAGTATAATTTTATATTAACAACAATGTTTTTAGGTAGGAACAAAAGAAGAGCAAATTCAAGATTCTTTTATTTCTTATAAAGCAAAGTTAGTGATATAAAGAAAGATAGTATTACATATAGACATATAGATTGGCATATTTGTACAAACGAGCATAAAAATATAAGATATTGATGATCAATCTAGAGAACGAACTTCTGTATTAATATTTCTGAATAATCTTTTCAATACCCGATCATTTTTTAAACTGCCGAATTGAAATACATTTGTTCGTCCTTATAATATATAAATAAAAAGAACAAATATGCTATACAGCAACAACGACTACCACTGAATAACAGGCTCCTGACTTGGGACAGGCACATACAGAATGTGGCGGAGTTAAACAAGTTTGCGGGCTCCCAACCCTCCCTAATCTTGGACAGTGATGTAATAGCACAACATATGAACAAACTATACAAATCAATTGAAAACGGCTTTACTCATCAGATCGATGCAAAGCGAAAAAACAAGTAACAAAACCAAATACCGGATGTGGCAGGGTATTTATAATCCCAACTAAAAAAGACACTAAGTACAGATCTGAGAGTACTCGCAGTTACTGACAGCTAGTTAAAAGCCAATATCAACTAATACAAAAATCATGTATCTAAGACTAAAGCATCGATCAGTACATAATATCCAATGGTACGGATTTAGAATTTTAAACTTCTACTTTCTGTTAGAGCTGTATAAATCAGAAGATAGTATAATTCATCACATATCGTTCAAGAGTTTCAAAGGACACAGTACCCATCATGTCTAACAATTCCAAACCATCTGCCTGTTTTAGATATAACCAGTAATTATCAGTGATTGTTCTTAACCTAAACAAAGTTATTTTATCTTTATATCATTAATATTATCATGGTAATAATTCTAGATACTCTCCGAATTCAAAGTTTTCCTTGTAACGTTTATAACAGTATTTTTCGGAGAGTTTTCAAATTTCAGATTTCCAAGTATGTTTGATTTGGTCAAATGTTCTCTCTTTAATGCTCTACTGTAACCATGTTTTCTTTAAATTATAATCATCCTGACCTATCCAAATATTTTAAAACACCTATTTTATCAAAATATTAGTATGCAAATCAAAAAATTTAAAAGTATATCCACTATCTTTTTGAGTTTATAAATACATGTATATCTAAAAAGAATATTAGGAACACTTTGCAGAACCTTAAGGTGGATGGGGTCTTCATTAAAATCCATAGAATTTTTTAATAATTTGTCAAAATTTAGTTTTTATCATGCAACTGGTTGTGCAAAATTGTCAGATTTTGTATAGATTATGCATGGAAAATCCAATTTTGTGTGATAAAATGAAAACTACACCATAGAATTTTAAGATAAAATGTAAGAAGATAGCTCTTATAACATGATTTCAGATAAGAAAAAGAAAAAAATGGGGTCACCGGACTTGTTTTCTTGCTACATATTAAAATAGGTAAATTCTTAACACTTTCTATTATAAAAATTACTTTATCTGAGTTATCTCCCCTTATGTAGCAAAGTTGAAAAAAAAATGAATCAAACAAAAATAATGTGTTTTTTTAGAAAATAAAGCCGTAAATATGATCAAACACATAATTTTCTATATTAACATGAAAAGTCTTACACATGAATTACATACTACTCTCAAAATTTGCACATATCATTAAAGATCTAGACCAATTGTTATCTGCTACTTCAAAATCCAAGATAGAGGAAGAAACCCCAGTCATCTTAATTAGACTCTTTCTATAGCATCAATATTTCTAAAAAAAAAAATTACACAGTCGTATAACAATTTTGGTTTAACGATTTTATCAAAAAAGATCGTATTGACATTTAACTATCTTGAATCATATCTCCCCAGAGACATACTTCGGGTATGTTACCTTATCAAAATTATATTAAATAATCCTACATAAATATCAGACATACCACTAAATGAAAGCTTAAAAAAGAGAGACGAAAGATATCAAAGGGACATTCAAACTCATAAGTGGAAAATAAACTGACAACGCCATGGTTAAAATAGATAAAAGACCAACAGACAAACAACAGTACACAAAACACAACATAGAAAACTAAAGACTAAGCAACACGAACCCCAACAAAAACTTTAAGGTAATAATTAACAATTCTATCATCATTCTGTAAAAGCTTTATTATTCTTAAAACCCTTTTAGACATTTTCAACTTCTTCATAAGTGGTAGCAGAGTTACTATATAAATTCTAACTATCTACAACAACATGGCTCTCTGTTATATGTGCGTTCTATAAATATTCTCCCATATTCAAATATTGGAAAAAATTATAACAAAACATTTGAATGTCTGGATTATTGTTGCTATTTAAATATGTCCAGTAATCTATTGGAAGTTTTCTATTTTCGATTATTAATTTTGTATTGAACTTGCTTGCAATGATTTTTATGCGGTTTTTAAAACCATAGATCTCTTGTATTGCGTTTCTAGAAAATTTATTTCATTGAAAAGATTTGGAGAAAAGTTTCGTTTTCTCTAAAATTTGTTTGATATTTACAAAAGATGTACTTGCAGTCTTATATTCTTTGTTTCATATTAGTACGCACAGTAGTCTTAAATTGTGGTAGCATCAAAAAGTATATTACAAGTACTTCTTATTATATTATTTACACATGCATGATTCACATCAACTATATTTTACAGTCTCAATCTCAGTTTGAATAGTGTCAGTATGAATTTTACAACACATTCTTATTTTCATACATAAACATATGGCGACAATGGAGTATGAACATCGGATTAAAGTTGAAGAAATGTAAGAAAATAGCATGATCTTCTACACTAACATTCTTGCATGCAATTTGGCCTTTGTTTTTAATACTCACTTTCTGAAAAGAAAGCAAAAAAAGTTAAAAAGAACAGTCGTAATGTTAAAAATGCAAACATTAGCTGGGTTTTAATGATGTAAAAATAGTTCTTAGCGTTTAAATTTACTACATTTAGTATTCATAAATACAATATTTATGATAAAAATGGGATAAATAACAAATTTTAAGACAATTTAAAGCGTTTTTAATATGGTTTTTCCGTTTATAAATTTTCGTCTTGCTTTTCATTTTTAATCTAAAAAAAGAAGTTTTCAATGAAACAAATAATAATTTTGAAGAAAAAAAAGTAAATGATTTTAAATAAATCCAGTTGTCCTTTCTGCTTTTTTCATATACTTAATTTTGAAAAAGGAGGTTATCTCTAGAGTCTACCCATTATTTTGTTTTCCCTCAGCTATTATTTTTTTTAGCAAATGTTTAAGGAAACTCATAACCAATGAAATAACACAAATTTGCAACCTGACCATTGTATTTTCTTCCACTTATGATTTCATTTATTGTCCTTTTGGTATACAAAATGAATACAAATGTCGGTTCAGAAAGCCATATACGTAACAATACTCCAAGCCATTGGCTGTCCGTTCTCTGTATTCAACCAAAGCAAAAATATAAAACAAAACGTTCCGTTTTATTAAACGTTTTTGCTTATTTACAAGAGAGAGAGAGAGAGAGAATGTGTGCGGATAGCATTCCGATAATCCCCATGTAATTGTCATGGCCATAAGGCCTCGAATTTTTTTCGTGACACTAATAATGTTGGATGAGATTTCACTCGGCAAAACCTTTTGATTAAGCTGTAACACGGCTAGAGTGTCATATATAGATTAATTCAAATTATCAAGGACATTAATCCAACTGTATATTTTATGTCAAATCACGAGAAGAATTCACTTTGTAGAATGGAAATACAGCTCATTTGCAAGCTTCAACAAAAGCGGATATGATCGTGTGGTTTTTATATCCATCTAGTTTATGTTCGCATGTGGCAGATATCTATTGCGAACCCCGGAAACCATTTAAGAGATGGTTAAGGTCGGCTGGACAAGGAAACGGATGTTATTCTGAAAAAAATCATTATTATCTAAACAGTTTAAATAAATTGTTCAGTCATTTTAAGTGGTTCTGTCAATTTTCAGACTTATCTACTGCGGTCAATTGAGTACTGTTCAGACCATTTGCATGAATTCTATCAAGATCTATTCAGTCTATTTTAAGACTGTTAAGTAGTTGTGTTTTTCCTGTATTAATCGATTACATACTGAACTGTCTGAAAAGCACATAAAAAGTACTTAATTTATTGCAAGCGAATAGTCTGAACAGTACTGAGTTTATCGAAGTGGATAAGTCTGACAATTGACTGAAAAACTGAAAATGACTAACCCATGTTAACAATTTATTGGTCAGTCTTTTAAGAGCGGTCTAGATCAAAATGACGGTTTCAGACTAAGATAGCATAGCCCATAAAAAACAAAGTGGAATTCCCGATAAAACTGAATATAATAGTAATTTTTCCAATAAGATTAGCTTTGCCAAGGGGAACAAGACCAAGATAGGCCGGTCTGTATCCATGCCTATATAAACCTTATAATCAGAGCATGAATTGATGATTTTGATGTACAAAATATTTTATAGATTTTCATTGGATATTCATACTACCATTTCTTACAGAAATTTCAAAAAATTCAATGAGACAAATTTTCTAAGTGGGTTAGCTATTGCACTTTTGATAAAATTGAACATGAAAGTCACCCAAATACATGTATTCAGATGTGGTATGTCATATTTGAGTTTAATTGAGTTCTAGATAAACATGCACCAATTGTTACTAAAAGAGTAAAAACAGACAGACAACCTGAATGGTTCAATAATGAAATTACATATGCCAGGAAAATGAGAGAGAAATACCATAGACTAGGAATGTGGTCCGAGTTCAAATTTTGGAGAAACAGGACAAAACACATAATCGATGAATCTAAAAGAAATTTTTATTCAAAGATGGTAAAAATTCAAAAGCTTCAAAAGATTTGTGGAAATGTATTCACAGTCTTAACCCATCCCAACAAGAAAAACCATATGAACTTTTAAATGAAGATGGTGCTAAAACTAATAATGTCAGTGATATTTGTAATGTTTTTAATATGTTTTTTACATCATGTGTTGAAAACCTGAGGACTGACAGATGTAGGAGCAAAAATCATGATTATGCAAAATTAACTCAATTTGTACAAAAGAAATTTACTAAGTCAAAACAAGTAAAATTTTCAATTCCACCAGTCACAATATATGATCTATTTAATGAGATGATCGAATTTGACATTAATAAATCCACCGTATCTGATAACATAGGACCAAAAATTTTTAAATTGAGTGCTCCCTTCATAACTTCATCTTTAACTTACATTTTTAACAGAATAATAGATACAAGTACATTACCCAGTGTTCTAAAGAATGCAAGAGTAACCCCTGTTTTTAAAGCTGGAGAAAAATTCATGGCAACAAATTATAGACCAATTTCTGTACTTCCTGTTTATCAAAACTTATAGAAAAGCATGTTTCAAAACATTTGTATGACTATCTAAAAAGATTAGATCTTTTACACCCAGCACAGTCTGTGTTTCGACAAGAACACTCTTGCCAAACTGCCCTTATCAATATCATAGATAAATGGGTACAGGATATGAATGAAGGTAACATCAACTTAGCAGTCCTGTTGGATTTTAAGAAAGCTTTTGATGAAGTAGATCATGATATTCTTTGTAAAAAACTTGAAATTTATGGATTTGATAATGCTGCTGTTTCTTTTTTTAAATCGTATTTGAATGAAAGAACCCAACAAGTACAAATTGGTAATGCTCATTCAGAAAAACTTTATAGCAAGTATGGTGTCCCCCAAGGCTCCATATTAGGGCCCCTTCTGTTTATATTATACATAAACGACCTTCCTATCTATATGAAAAATTGTTGCACTGATTTATATGCTGATGATTCAACTTTACATCTTTCTGCAGGTAATTGTTATCAAACTCTGCAGTCAAAGGTACAAGAAGATTTACATGGTGTTGAGGAATGGTGTAATGATAACAATATGTTCATCAATAAAAATAATACACAATATATGATTATTGGAACAAAGCAAAAAGCAATGCCACATTACAATGAGAGTTGTTTAACTATTAACAATCAAGTGATACAATCTTCCACATGCGAAAGTCTCTTAGGCATTAAAATTGACCCTTCCCTCACATGGACAAACCAAATTGATGTGATCCGCTCAAAAATTTCATCTAGGCTATATCTACTATTAAAGATTAAGAAATTTCTAAATCTAGACTGCAGAAAATTATTCTATAATGGTTATATCTTGCCACTAATTGATTATTGTTGTATAGTGTGGAGTAGTTGTAGCAGTGAGGGTTTAAAAAGGATATTAAAATTACAAAAGAGAGCTGCTAGATTAATACTAGAAACAGACCCTTTCGCTCCTTCCGAGACCTTATTCAAACACTTAAACTGGATGACAGTTGAACAGAGAATAAAATATCACAAGTTTGTGATGACATTTAAGTGCTTAAAAAATGACGCACCATCATATCTTACTAACAAGTTTAATTATGTTTCAGACAGAACTCCATACCCCTTGAGAAATTCTATTCAAGGAAACCTCATACTCCCTAAACCAAAAACAGAATTGTTCAAAAATCTTTTATGTATTCTGGACCATTCTTGTGGAATAATTTGCCAATACCGTTAAGAAATATTACAAATGTTAATTATTTCAAATACAAAATAACAGATCATTTATTGAAATCAACCTAGCTGTATAAAAAAATATTGAAAACTGATTATGTCATCACTTTTATTTTTTCATAACATTTTATCAAGTTGTATTGAACATTATTATCATACTTGTCTTTTTGTACTAATGTATGCAATGTATATGTTTGCATTTTGTCTGATTTTTTATGATGAGGGCCTCAGGGAAGATTAGTTATATAACTAACTGTGTAACCCTCTTAAAATAAAGTATTGTTGTTGTTGTTGCTAATATTTTATGTACCTTATGAATGTGTTACTATTATTTTGAGGACTCTCATGAAGATTAGTTTTAACTAATGGGATTATCCTCTTGAGATTATTTATTTATTCATTTATCTATTTACAAGTTTGATCGTTTATATAAATATACATTGTTAATTTCCATTGTTTAATGCAATGTAGGCATTCATATAATAATAATTTTGCAGCTGATTTAATAGTTTTAGGTAAATAGATTGAAGGAAAAACTACGGTTTCTTATTTGTGAATTTTGAATAAAATTATGATCTATCATAATTAACTTTCATTCGTATACACCTCTATGTCTTGCATTGTTCTGAACATAATATTCAATTTCCTGTTAATAGTATAGGTACATTCTATTAAACAATTGTTGTTTTGCTCTTTTAGATGTCTTTTAACACTCTGTTTTGAAAAAAAAAACGATTTGTTACATATACTGCACAAAATGGGTTCTCAACTAAAATTTTAAATTCTCATATGCTGTTATACAAATTATTGATATCTTTAGAATTTTTATGATCATTTTGTGTTACTTTCTACGAAATTTCACCATGTTCTGGGAAAGATTTAAGCTTTTATTTTATTTTCTATTAAATTGTTTGTTTTTTTTTTAATAGTATCAACGTATGGTAATCTTTCTTCAAGCATACCGCCATGCGGATTCATTTCATCTCTATGGGTAGCACATTCTGCTGAACAAATTTTATTGGTTCTAAAAAAATATGGGATGTCTATATAATTATCTTATTACATTGAGGTTGTTTTTATACAATTTACAACTATTATTTTTGTATACAGAATATTTTAGAAATGCGTTAGCGGATTATACAAAAAAGATATGGAAATAGCATCTTCATCTTTGCAGGATGCTGATATGGCTTTTTAAAGTTCCATATTGAATACACCAGCATTTATATGCCGGCATCTAATCTAACTATATATACAGACTTTGATATACCTTTTGTTTGGATCGTGGCATCCCAATTATATGCATGCAGACTTATCTTTCTTTTTGGATGTTCATCCATTAGAGTTAATCTTTGGGCTGCTTCTTTGGATGCTGACATCTTTTTTTTTTTTTTTTTTGGATGCTGGCATCTGTTTCTGTGCAAGCTGGTAGCCGTTTTGTACAAAGGCTGACATCTTTGCATTAAATGTTTCTTTATGTATATATATTTGATCAGGTTACTTAAGTTGAATCGCGCAATTGAAAAGTCTTTTATCTTTCAGAAAAAAAGTCGAATATTTGGTGTTTGTTTATTATCTATATAAAAAATATATTGGAAAAGCGCATAAATCTAAAACTGGTGACTATTGTAATGATTTACAAAAATACAAATACAACGAAACAGTATATATACAATATTATACTGTATCAAAGAGTGTTTGGAGTTACTGAAAGTGAGCTTTTCCTCATAGCCTGCTGAAATGATATCATAGACATACAATCTACAATTCCGATTGGTGACTGCACTTTATAAAGCTGCTTCATATGAAGTCTATAAGCCTGCATTATAATTTTGTGTCTATGACGAACCCCCATTTTTAATTAAAGTATAAATTGGCATTAAATATATAAGATATCATAAGGAGATCTGTCTTCCTCAGTTGCCTGCATACAATAATACATGTACCGCTTTGATAACAATACAAAATCTTTATATTTTTTATTACAATTATCAGTACTGGACTACTGGTCTCTTTCATCTGTACGTACTGAATATTTTCAATATCACTAGACTTGCTGTTTGCAACTTCCCATGAGTCGGCACATGATGTCATGATCTATTTTCATTTCAATCACAAAACTTACATTTTCTTTATCTCGATCATTGTTAAGCATGTGTCTTTTTTCAGTATTTAATATTTATCAATCGTTTAATAAAATCAGTTGCATGAACTAGAGCTTTCTACCTTTCTTTATCGTTTATTACTAATCTGAAATCAGCTGGAATCGCAAATGATCATGATGATCTGGTGCTGTTTGGATGTTTTGTCGCCTAAATTCAACCTGTCCAGTAACTATAAAGTGTTACGATACATTATACACAACACATAAATAGTAACCGGAAAGGTATAGCCACTGCTTAAAAAATGCTGAAACGAGAAATGAAAATCCAACATAGTTTTCAATGCACATAAATAATCTGACCAATAAAAATGTTTAAAGAAATTGATTAAAATGAGTTTCTTGTTGCTTAAGTCTTTCATCCACGACAATTTGGGCTCATATTTGTCTATAAGGCAACTATACCACACCTTCTTAGTTTTACATTCACAGTAAAATTTAATCTGGCTACAAACAATAAATGAATCTATATTCTTCATATAAAATCTTGCAAATATAGGAAATATGTCAACAATAAGTTTTCATTGTAACATCACAATACTGTTAAAGTAGATATTCATGTAGAATTAAGTGTTAAAAATATATTGCTTCCTCCCAACGTTGAAAATGACTATATAAATCCCCCCCCCTTTTTCCACCCCAAAGAAAACGCATGATTATTTGAAGAAAACCTCCATTTAAACTTCACTTTATCAAAGTTTTCCATACAAAACCTGGTGCTTCTGCGTAGTCATCAATTAAAACTATTAACAAAACCATCTGAACCACTCATTAAATTGACTTATTATGGAACAACATGCAGATCTATACACTATCAAACGGAGAAAAGGGTGCAATATCATCAATGTCATTTCTTTAGGAGAAATATACCCTATTTGGAGATATTTCATGAAATTGCAATCCCATCCAAGGGTGGATTCATTTTACACCTTAATTTATGTTTTGTTTTTTGCTTAACCCTAGTCTTACATCATGTGTACATGTATAAAACAAATGTTGTGTGGCAATATTTACATTTTCTTTAATTTTTCGTATTTTCTTTTTCATTCATTTTGCTATTTGCTATTTTCAGCTTTTATAATCAAGCTGTCACGACCTGAAAAATTAAAAAAAAAAAGAAACGAAAATATCAGCTTTAAAGGGGCATGAGCTACGAGATATAAAACAAATTAAAATAAGTTTTTTTTTTTTGTTTAATCATTAATGAAAGTGAAAAGTGAAAAAAGTGAAATGATAATTCGCTTTTAGCAGCCAGCTTGGTTCAATTTTGTCAAAATAAGCTAAGAAACATCGCTGATTAAATATTCACTTGCAAGTGAATAATTCGACCTCATTGAATCCGTTTTTATTTGACCTTCAATTAAACCCCTTAGCTAGAGATTGATTTGGCATAAACTGGGCATGTTCAGCTATTAAAAGGAAAGAATGTCAACATTGAAAGTGAAACAAAAGTAGTATTTGACATTCACCCTTTAATATTCATACTGACAATGCGGTAAGGGTTTTGCTCATTGTTGAAGACTGTACGGTGATCTATAGTTGTTAACTTCTATTTCATTTGGTGACAATGGTCTCAGGCTGGTGGAGAGTTATCTCATTGGCAATCATTCCACATCTTCTTATTATATATACATGTATACTGTAGCCCTGGTTCCTTAACTGATTTGGGTCATTTCAACATTTGTATGATCCTGTGATATTATTGGACCCTCAGTTTTAATGAAATGAACTATTAAATCAACCAACTTGCTAGATGTATTATCAGACTTTAAGGTAAGCCTGGTACGCCTTTTAGTTATAGTCATGATAGGAACAGGTGAAAATGAATTTTATGTCCGAAAAATCAACCCACCCCCAAAGAATTTCAAATAGTCAGACCCGTGCAATTAAGATGCGAACAACACGTTCAACTTTTTGGTAAATTGAATAGACCTTATCGCTATTTTTCCGTCATTTATGGACATCACAAAGGTTCCCGATAAATTTTGACGTCACAATAGAATTTGTCTGTCGCCACAAAGGAAAAGTGATTGTTGTATGACGTCAATAGGTCAAGTGTCGCAGATCATCAGGTCAAGTGTTCTGATATAATGAAATAGCGATAATGTCTATTGTCTCCAGGTACGAGGAAAATTCTCCCTTAAAAACCCGAAAAGCAGTAATTCATGGAATTTCTTTTGGATTATATGGCTTGTAAGGCTTTCTTTCAGGACAATTTCAGCCTTCGAAAAGCTTCTCGACTTTCTAGACCGAAAATCAATCTTAAATTAAATTTCTTATACTTTACATTGCTTAAACATATTAAAATTGTAAGGTCTCTTACCAGTGATGAAATTTAGGTAATATGGCTTGTGGTTAACAAATTTATTTAGCTGACCCGATTTTTATGTAGGGCTTGTGGTTAATTGTATGTAGAGACATAATCTTGGTGGGGTGTCACGTGCATCAGATTTTTATCAAATCTATTTAACGTGAGGGTACCCAAATTGCACCTATTTTGACAGTTTTTTCGTCTACGTTTATTTATGATCCATACAAAAGTTTCGATCCATTCTGTGTGTTTTTTTTTTTTTTTTTTTTTTTTTTGTAGATGTATCCTTATTAACTATATAGTTCCACCAATTTAATTTTGAATCCATATTAAATCATAGAAAAATGGGCTTGAACCGACCTCCAAACGATCCATGATTCTGTAATGAGGAGTAACCAAATTGCATCCATGCTTAAATTCAAATCATTAAAAATCGAATAACAGATGTTTTGTTTTATTTCTTCAAATATTTAGAACTTGTAAGATTTTCGCTGGTATTTTTGCTAAATAGGTGTAATTTGGGTACTGTGACGTTATTATGATATAATACATATTTTCAAAATATATGAAACGGGAACTGGATGATACTTACCGCTACTACAAAAGGATCGAAGTGCTATATGCATATATCGTTGGCCAAATGAACGAAATATCTTAATCACTGTTTTTAAAACTTCTGGAAAATATTGACAGAAATTACGGATGAGTAGTGAAAAATAAATGAAAACGGAACGACTCTGATTCTAAAAACTGATGTTAGATATACTATATATTTGGGTTAATATAGATATATACGATATAATATTTTTGTCCAATTTCCCATGTTAAATAACTAAAATGAGACGGTATTTACCTTACAGCTTCATTTTCCGGCGATGCTGGAATGTATAAATGATATAAAACAAGATAAGCGTCTTTGAACTACTTTATCTCTTTATTCGGATACTTGCGGGTATCTTCTCAAAGGTCAACGGAATATTAGAAAAGAACCCGGATAGAACCAAGAAGTTGGGTTGCTATAACCAAACAACCCGGATGTTGAACCAGTTACTATGGTTTCGAACAAAGAACCCGGATAGAACAAAGGTTCGGAACCAAAAGACCCGGATGGAACCAAGGTTTTGAACCAGAGTGCCCGGATAGAACCTTATTACATTCGGAAATCTCATGACTTTTCATACCTTTAACGTATTTTCCAAATCATTTATTTATTTAGTATATTTATATATAATTATATATAAACATCAACCAATCAATTATTATATTAAATGAACACGTCACCAGGCCTTTTAATTTAAAAAGATAAAATATTTGTTCATTATTCCGTGTCGGACTATTAGGGTGTCGGACTTTTTGGGCGTCGGACCAATGGGGTGTCGGACTAATGGGGCGTCGGACTATATGAGTGTCTGACCAATGGGGCGTCGGAATAACTGGGCTGCAATTTTCACTGTTATATCCAGTTTTTCAAAAAAGTGATGTAAAGTGGGGTTACACATATTATGTGTTTCTTCAATGTATTAAGTCACTAACTTAAAGGCACTTAAATAAACATTGTCACTTAACGTTTTTTTGTATTACATGAGTTTTCAAGCCTTGAATTATTAATATTTTTGGAAAAAAGAAATAAGTTGCAATTGAATGTACATGTGAACAGGGGAAAAAGAGTGTGCTGGATAAATGGTGTAAATTGCAGGTGAATACAATTATTCAAATAACTAAAGCAGAAACAAAGACAAAAAAATGTTCGCTGGATTAGACCATATGTCTGCTATTATATATGTATTAGTCAAGTTCAGAAAAAAATGTTTATGGTATTTACGTTGAAAAAAAAGTCAATATGCATTGTATTGCAATTATTTCAACAGATCAAACTAGAAAACAAAACAGAAAAACAGTTTATAAGTGTTGTTCAAACAGTTTTGCTCTCCATTATTAGACTGTTGTGAGTTGTTAATTTCATTTGCTTCTGAACTCCTATCAGTATATGAACGTTGTTGGTTAGGTGATCAGTAATGCCCTGTTCGATGTCATACATGTAGATATCACCAAAACTATTTATTAGTTCCTTTCGACTATTTTCAGCCCTCTTAACAAATATACGACTGTCTGAGGTCCAATAGGCGTGTATTTGGTTTTTTATATTCTTCTGGGATAGTTGAGCGGCCTGATTGGGGGTCTCATCACGATTCACGAGTTGATTTTTTGTCAATCACGATTCACTGAAAATAAATTTCCATGATCACGGAGGATCATGAAAATATAAAAAAAAAATAAATCTGTAGAAAAACGGATCACAATAGCGAAAATGCGCAGATCACGAAGAACGAAATAACCCATCAGGCCCCTCATAGTTGTTTTACTGTCCGTTCTGACTTTGGTAAGATTCTCATTATTGAAAATACCATCGTCGTTGTGTTTCAGATATTTTTGTTTGTACATACCATGTCTCTAGTACGGTAAGACATAAATCTAACAATGACTTGACATTTGCCATATTTAGCTTTACCAATGACATGACTTCCACTAAAATCGTTAATAGAGAGATTGAGGCCAAGTTGGCTGTTGTACATTGTACTAAGGATTTTATCATCCGTATTGACTGGGTGAAGAATTTTTCCGTGTCCATCAACTGGTACTTGGATGTTATGAAAGCGGAGACTGGTCCGACGAGAATACTGCGCTTGGCTTTCGAACCTACTATCCATATCCTTGGGTTTTTTTTAATGAGTGACCCCAAAGGTCCAAAATTCTACAATTTTCTTTTAACTGAGTTTCTATTTTATTCATCCATGAATTGTCTGCATATTGTTCCTGTGTGGTCTTTTATTTAGGCTTCATGTTCATCGATAGACTTTTGAATTGGTTCAACGTGTGCTGCGATACATTTTTGTACAAGTTCTTCAATTAGTGGAGTTAAGGTTTCACTGATTTTTCAGCCAATACTGGAATAATTGTATTGGGAACATCTGGACTGTTGAGTGCTTTAATGACCTTGTCTGTAATGATTTTACGTGTTGCTGGTGTCTTTTTTCGATATCTCGTAGGTCACCTATAGAGTTGCGACGCCTAATATGTCGTGTATTTTGCTTTTGGGTTGCAGGGAGGTTATCTGGACTATCAGGATTAGACCTTTAGTTGATATTTAGAAATGGTGAATTAATAATAGGTTGTGAATTCGTTAAAAAATGGTCAGAACTGTGTTCATTTTCTCTGGTCATGGAGGTCGCTATTGTTATTACTTTTGTTTTGATTAGAACCAGTTTCAAAAGTGTTTCAAAAAAGTTCTCAAATGAGTTTGATTTGTAAAATATTACGAAGTTTTTATATTGCGTATATGGTCCGTCAGCTATGTAACAAGTTTCGTCATCTAACTTTTACGTTATCCAGCATAATATCCAATTTGTATAAAAAAAAGAAGATGTGGTATGATTGCCAATGAGACAAATCTTCACAAGAGACCAAATGACACAGAAATTACCAACTATAGGTCACTGTACGGCCTTCAACATTGAGCAAAGCCAATACCGCATAGTCAGCTATAAAATGCCCCGAAATGACTAATGTAAAACAATTCAAACGAGAAAACTAACGGCCTAATTTATGTACAAAATAATGAACGAAAAACAAATATGTAACACAGCAACAAACGACAACCACTGAATTACAGGCTCCTGACTTGGGACAGACACATACAGAATGTGGCGGGGTTAAACATGTTAGTGGGCGCCAAACCCTCTGTTGTGGTTAGAGAACAATTGTGGTTAGAGATATTTTACACGTCCATAGCTGTTAAGCGAGGCCCATGGTCTTCTGCTTTCTGTGCACAATAACATTATTAATCTACGGTATATATAAGATCAAGTGATAATATCAAGATAATATGTGTAGTTTTTGGATTTCAACGGCAATAAAACAGGATTATTTTTCTTGATTTTTGAATTTGAATTTTGAATTCTGACTGATCCTTCTCGGCTTTCGTAAGAATATTAACAAAAGTTTACAGAACTTGAATTGGACTTTTCTATCGTGTCTGTTGCATCAATATTACTAAAACCATCAATTTCACAGCCGTATAGCAATATTGGTATAACAATTTTATCAAAAACGATTGTATTATCATTTACTTATCGGGAATCATATCTCCCTAGTGTCATGGGTCGGGTATGGTACCTTTATTAAAAATAACATTAAATAATTGTACATAAATATCAAACATAACACTAAAATAAAGCTTATGATATCAGTAGATGATTTATTATTCTTTAGACCCTTTAAAGCCTTTTCAACTTCTTCAGTAGTGATAACAGAGTTACTATATTCCTTCCAACTATCTACATTAAGGATGTTCGATTCTCTGTTTCAAAATAACAAGCTTTTTAAAAGACTGTTATAAATTGATAGTATATAAACAAAGAAACTAAAAAAAGCAGAAAAAAATGAAGGGTCCGTGTGCTTGTTTTCGAGATTAAAGCCATTGAAAATTTGGCGGGAAATACTTCTCTCTAGATTTTTCATATATTTAACATTAGCACCTTTTTTCTTTCAAAAACATTGATAAAATAACAAGGATTTTATAAGATTTTCAAAGATGACATTTTAAACTATATGTAATCAAATTATGGAAAGAAAAGAAGGGGTTAGTAGGCAAACTTTTTAATGGCACTACATGCATAAAACCAGAGGATTCCGAATATCTGGCAAAAAAAATCAAAAACAAGAGGAGCAAACATCCTGAACATGACCTTCTGTTATATTTGCGTTCTCTGCATATTCTCTCTTATAAAAAAATTAAATGTTGGAAAAAATCTAACATACCTGTAACAGTTACAGTAATTGGAATGTCAAGATTGTTACTGTTTAACTTTTTACTTTGGATGGTTTCGATTTCCGATTATTAATCTTGTATAGAATTTGTTAGCAATGTTTTCTTATACAAAAATTTAAATCCATAGTTCTCTTTTATTGATTTTCTAGAGATTTTGTCTCGTTGAAAAGATATAAAGAAAAGTTCCGTTTCAGTTTTTTATACAAAAATAGTATACAATACAGTGAAATATAAAAACAATAATTAGACCACCCCACACTTTGTGCCTTTAAATCACTTTAAACATTAATGTCAATGGTACGACGAACAACATAATTTAATTTTATCTAAAATTTTCATATAAAATGTTTTCTTCTTACTGAAAGCTTGCAATAGATATTTAGCAGTTTTTCTCACGGATGTTGACATAGAAAATATTTAAACTGTTCATCTGTTGATAGAATATAAAAATTTTCAATTTGTGAGAAATGTTGAACTCGTGGAACGTTGTAAAATTACAGTTTATGAGGAAATGAAATTCGTTTTCCACACAGTTGTCATCATACATTTTTACATAATTGGTCATTTTCCTCTTCACTTACAAAACGACCAGTTTCTAACCTGAGTGGAAGAATGCCACACCTGATCTGTGCTAGTATGGACCTTTCATTACGGTTAAGATTAAGTTCTATGTAATGTTCAAAGCTGTATTCAGATTTTATGAGTCTGTATATTCGAAATTTCGGTAAGTTCGCTAAACCTTTCTCTCAATCAAATAAAATCGAAAAGTCATATAAGTAATATTAAAAGGTATATATTACAAGTACTTCTAACTATACTATTTCATGTGTATTTACACAATTATGATTTACATCAACTATATTAACAGTCTCAGGTTCAATGAGAATAGTGTCAATATGAATTTATCTATGCAAATTACCGATGTTCCATTTTTATTTATTTTTACTTTTTCAGTTGGTGTGCATCTTTTTAAATGATTTGTTCTCAATTTTCATATATAAACATCATCAGCGACAATTGAGTATGAGCATCGGATTAACATTTTGATGAATCTAGAATAGAAAAACTTTGAAGAAGTGTGAAAAAATAGCATGATCTTTCACACTGACATTCTTGCACGAAAACTGGCCTTTGTCATGTTTGTCTCTGTTACTAATTTTCTGAAACAAAGAAGAAGAAAAAAGAGATAAAAGAACAGTCGTCATGTTAAATATACAAACATAAGCTGCGTTTTAAGTACCACATAATGGTGTAAATATAGTTCTTTGCGTTTAAATATACTACATGTAGTATGCATAAATACACGATGTGCACACATTGTGATAAAATTGGATGACTAACAAACTGTCAGACAATTTTTAGCGTTTTTAGTATTGTTTATCCATTTATAAATGTGTGTCTTGCATATGATTTTTAATTTTGAAAAAGCGGTTTTCAATGAAAACAAATAATAAATTTAGAATAAATCCTGTTATCCAATCTGGTTTTTTTTTTAATTAATTACTGTACATTTGAAAAATGGGTCTATCTCTAGAGTTTATCCATTATTTTGTTTTCCCTCGGCTAGTCGTGTTTTTAACAAATGTTTCAGGAAACTTCTTACCAACGAATCAAAACCAATTTCAAACATCGCCATGATATTTTCTTCGACTTACGATTTTTTTATTGTCCCTTTTGATAGACTTTGAAAACAAATGTCGTTTCAGAAAGCCATATACGTAACAAAACTATACAATCATAGCCTTTGTATGAGGTCGTGAACGAATCAAATGAGTTAGGTTATACAAAATGATAATATACCAAACCATCGTTGTCCGTCCTATGTATTCAACTAAAGGTGTCAGACCACCAATTCAATCCCTCCAATTTAGAACGCAAAAGTAGGCCTACTCTAACACAAAATAGTGCTTTTGATGTCATTGTATACTTAAACTAACCAATAAATTTGCAGAAATGAAACTTTGGGTGAAAGAGAAACATATTGACACGACTCACTCCGTACTTACTGCTCTAAATGGAGAAATCATTAGATTCTTTTTTTAATTCGGTAATGAACATAGTAGATATACGTATTCAACATTTTAAAGATCATTTTACTACTAACATCAACCATAATAGACCAAGCTAAAAGAACTCGCCAAAGAATTTGTTTTTGTCCCGGCTGATAAAGCTGCTAACAATATCATTATTGTTTGACGTAAATTTTACATTGAGGTTCTACAAAAGGAAATCACGAATTCACCAACATTCCAACTGACTCCATTTACGGAAAATGACATCTGTAACAAACATAAACTTTTAGCTACCTCTTTACAAGCAGAACCAAATACAATGAAAGTTCCAACTATGTACTGGCTTCCGAAGCTGCACAAAACTCCTTACAAATATAGATTTATTTCGTCTTCAAGCCATTGTTCCACTACTAAACTATCTATTCTACTTACTTAGTACACTTGGTACAATCAAAAACCTGGTAATACATTGTTCAAATAAGGCTTTTGAAAATAGTGGAATTAATTACTTTTGGAGTGTCAAAAATTCGTTGGAAGTACTTGATAAATTGCATGCTTATATTGGTGATTTCGAATCTGTTCAAAGTTTTGATTTTTCTACCCTATATACCACTTTGCCTCATAATCTTATTAAGAAAAAATTCACACACCTGATTAAATGGGCATCTAAAAAGTCGGAATGCGAATATATGTTCAAACTCTTTTAGATCATTTTTTAGTAACAACAAACAAAAGAACTATGTCAATTGGACCTGCTTTGATACTATAACTGCCCTTGAATTTTAATAGATAACATTTTTGTTCGCTATGGAGATTCCGTATATCGTCAGGTTATCGGAATTCCCATGGGGACTAACTGTGCACCACTTATTGCGGACCTGTTTCTGTATTGTTATGAGTTACAGTTTATGACTAAAATCAGCAAAGACCCATCGAAACAACATCTGATTCAAAAATTTAATAACACTTTTAGATATTTAGATGATATATTGGCTCTCAATAATGACGACTTCAGTATATACACTATCCTGCCGAACTGACTTTAAATAAAGCTAATACTAACAATGAACACTGCCCTTTCCTGGATCTTGATATCTATATCTTTAACGGGAAACTTAATACCAAAATTTATGATAAAAGAGATGATTTTTCATTCCCTATTGTTAATTATCCATTTTTAGGTGGTGACGTTCCCTTGTCATCATCTTATGGTGTTTATATATCTCAACTTGTTCGATTCGCTCGTGTTTGTAACAACGTATTTGATTTCAACGAAAGAAATCTCTGTATTACTGAAAAATTATTACACCATGGTTTTCGATATCACAAACTAGTCAAAACATTTACTAAATTTTATCATCGGTACAAGGACATCATTCGTAAATATAAATCAACGTGTAGACATCTTATACGTTCAGGTATTTCACATCCAATATTTTATGGTAATATTCTTTACAAAGCACAAAAATGTCGGCATTCACATCAAAAGCTAACCAAACCTTTAAACAGACTTATTCGGAAAGGATATAGTTACGATACTGTTGTCAGGTCATTAAGGATTGCATATTTTGGTATTAATATTGATTCACTCATAGGGTCTTTGCATCGGAAATAAACACTATTATTCTAAAACCAGTTGTTGGCATGATACGGGTTATGTTCTTCTCATATATTTTATGATTGTATGATACTAAACCCCTAACAGGAGGGATTGTACTTGATTTTTATATGATGAAGACATAATCTTTCAAACAATTTAATTGAGGTCTGGACCTGGCATGTCAGTAACTGCTAGTAGTCCTTTGTTAATTTATGTATCATTGTCATTTTGCTTAGTTTCTTTTGTTACCTATTCTGACTCGGACTTCTTTTAAGCTGAGTTTTAATGTGCGTATTGCTATGTGTTTCTTTATTCTACATTGGCTAGAGGTATAGGGGGAGGAGGGTTGAGATATCACAAAACATGTTTAACCCCGCCGCATGTTTGCGCCTGCCCAAAGTCAGGAGCCTCTGGCCTTTGTTAGTCTTGTATGTTTTTTACTTTTAGTTCATTTATGTTTTAGAGTTTAGTGTGACGTCCATTTTCAATGAACTAGTACACAATTTTATTTAGGGGCCAGCTGAGGACCACCTCCGGGTGCGGGATTTTCTCGCTGCGTTGAAGACCCATTGGTGGCCTTCGGCTGTTGTCTGCTCTTTGGTCGGGTTGTTGTCTCTTTGACATATTCCCCATTTCCATTCTCAATTTTATTAGACCATTTTGAGCCAAAATTTACTTGTCTATGAAAAATTGAGGATTAATGCGCTCCATAGTATATTCATCTAAGATTTCCAGAAAACCCGGGGTTATTTTTAGTAGTACTTGGCTTCCGAAAGGCAGTTCTTTCTTACAAGACTTTAAACATGGGTTGAAAAATTGGAATGTAGAAAGGTCATACAATTCAGGATATACCTGGTTTCTATGAAGTTAAACTTAAGGTAAAATATTAAGAAAGTTGTGAAAATTGTAAAATTTGGATGAATAGATTGGAATTTTGAATTGGTGGTCTGACACCCCAAAAACACATCAAAAACGTTCTGTGTAATTTTGCAATTTATTTGCCTTTTTACTATATACATATACAGTGTGAATAGCGTTTCCAGTATCCCAATGTTATTGAGTGTCATTTATAAATTAAATCAAATTATAAAGGACAATTACTCAAACTGATTTATTTTATGTCAAATCAGGCGCAGACCGGAAATACTGTTCATTTGCAAGCTTGAACAAACGCGGATATCGATAAGATCATGTGGTTTTACATCTCGATCAGTCTATGCTCGCATTCGACAGGTATCTATTCCGAAACCCCTGAAACCCGGATAGACAAGGAAACGAATATAATTCTTTAATAATCATCGCAGACTTATCCACTGCGGTCAATTACGTACTATTCAGACAATTCGCTTGCATTCAATTATGATCTGTTCTGTCTATTTTAGACTGTTAAGTAATGTTTTTTTTTATCTGTATTGATCAATAACATACTGAATTGTCTGAAAAGCACATAAGAAGTACTGAATTTACTGCAAGCGAATGGTCTGAACAGTACTGAATTTACCATGATGGTGGATAAGTCTGACAATTGACTGAAAAACTGAAAATGACTTAACAATTTATTTGTCAGTCTTTTAAGAACTGTTTAACTCAAAATGACCGTTTCAGACTTAAATAAGCATAGCCCATTAAAAAAAACAAAGTAGAATTTCCGATACAACTGAACATAATAGTATTTTTATTTTATTTTTGACTTTGTTTCTAATAAGATTATCTTTTGCAAATGGGGACCAGACCAGGAAAGGACAACCTGTATCCCTGCCTATTTAAACCTTATAGTCAGAGCATGTATTGATGGTTTTGATTTACCTAATATTTTATTAATTTTCATTGAATAATCACATATTATGCAATCCCACTCATTTCATTAATGTGTTATGTCAGTTACCTCAAAAGTACGCCATAATGTTTCTATCTGCGTTGTGTAGGTAGTTTTTGTTTGTTTTAACAATAACAAATCAACTGTTTTAGATTGCTCTAATGTTTATAAAATAGCTTTACAAAATCGTATTTGAAAGATTTTTAGTAGATTTAATGGTTATTATCAAAACGTTTTACTCCCTTTATTTGTTAACTGAATCTGTAAACAATGAGTTTTATAGACTCACTACTAATAAGACCTTCACACATTGATCAAACACCCGTAAAGGTACTGTTTGTCCTGCATTTGAAGTATAAAAATCTGCGTCACGGAAAACATTTACCCTGAAGCTTGTTTGCAAACTGTTGTCTGTTACACTCCCTATGATTATTAATTTTTAGTTAGTTTTGGAATAATTCGGAAAACAAAATTATTTTCGGATGTCCTTTACTTCAAAGACTATCAGTTTCGCCTTTCATGCCTACTATTTCAGCGTCTTCCAAGAACACATAAAATTAGAAACCAAGTAAGAAAACAGGGACAGGTTCAGACTAAGAGCAATTGCAAACAGAGAAAAGGCATTACTTGTCTTTATCAGATGATAATACAAATACTCACTTAAAATTTTTGAATTAATTCAATTCAGTCGCGATTGAGTTGTATATTTATTTAGTTGTAAATAGTTAAAACAAGTCTATTTGAATTTAAAATATAACTGTCTACATGGAAGCTTTATCGAAACAAATCAGATCTATACTTGTATTTAGGAGTTGTTTGTACAAGTTGAACCTAGGTTTCAATTTCATCCCTGAGCAGAAATGTCATTACCTTAAGTATGGTCAATTAACACATGTGTGTAGATTTAATTAATTTCAGATTTACCTTGACAGGCAACACCAGCATCTTCCTTATGTTCACAATCATGATGATATAAACCATTAGACTGACAAGCTAATATGTTCGTTTCTGTTCCAATACAATTTAACTCATCCAATGCAATAGATCCATGTCCCTGCCCAAAATAGGCACTAGAATAAGGAATTGATCTAAAAATAGACACACTCAATTAAATATTTTGTCTGTGATATTATTATGTTTTAATATTTAATGAATAAATTTGATAATGGTCTTAAATTACGAGACCGTCATTACTGTGGAATTAGAGAATACACAATGTAATTTACGGAAACAAAAGGTGAATTTGTGTGATGGTCATTCTAAGAAAAGAAAAAAATACATATTATTTCAATTCAAGTTATCTTTATCTGTAATGAATATTTCATTAATTATTTCAAAATAATTTAAATCCAAATTTTGGTTAAAAGCTAGGGAATTGCAAGTTGAAACAATCGAGGGCAAAAACTATTATATTTCTACCACACAAGATAAATACTGTCATGAAATATAAATTTTAACTATAAATTTCCGTTAATTTTTATCGATAGGTAAGACTTGGTATAATTTTGCAATTGATAACGACCTTAGGTCACTTCTAAATTGGCAAACATGGACTGTATTGGTGAATGAACAGAGAAAAACATTATTGTCAATGTTATTGAGAGGATCAAAGGAAAACTATTCGATATCCTCTTGTACTTGATGTAGGATCGAAACTCATAGCATACAAATGAAATAGTAAAATTTAAATGTCTATGAGACAACTATTCACCAAAGGCCAACGGACGTAGATGTTAGCAACCATAAGTCACCGTATAACCTTTAGTAATTAGCAAAACAAATACCGATAAGCAAGTTATGTACGTTTTAATCACTGTCGGTATTGCTGTTGGTAGACATTCAATTTCCGACGATAGCCTGTGCTTCAGTATAAACTATTTAAACTATTTAAACAATAAATTTTCAGTCCCTATTTATAAAATTGTGCAAAGGAGAGGTTGATCACCGTATGGTCGTTTGTTTATGATAAGATTTTATCAAAGTCGTTTTTGCAGATATTTTATGTGTATAGCTCCTGTTATGTGATATGTTTTTTGTTAAAACTTGAATACATTGGTTACTTGAATATGTTCTGAAAAATTCAAGATAGCCTTGGTCTATGCCCATACCAATGATACAGTCAAGGAATGTCAGACTTTTTTCGGTTTGTTAAAATACAATTAAAAGTGTCGATGAATAATAATACATAAAATGCGTTCTAAACACATACAAGATGATGTGCGTTGTGCCTTGCCAAGGATTTACCACATTCACAGATTTAAGTATCGTAAAACAGGAAGTAGGTGTCTGTTTTAAAAGCTGTCAAATGTTACAACGCATCGCTGCCAAGCAGCTAACTAAATATAAAGTCATTCAGTTAGTAGTCCCTGAAAATTGTGATGAAAATTTTCGTTGAACGAACGGACGGATTGACTGACGGGTGAACGGACGAACGGAAGAGCAATGTGATTACAATAAAGCCCGAATCCTTAAGTTTGGGTATAAAAAAAAATAGTTGGTAAATACTTGTTGCCACGGAATTATTAACAAAATGGCCATCCAAAGACGTAAGTTCAATAAGGGTTAAAATTGGCCCTCAGATTTTGAAATTTTTTTAATCAGGCCATAATACTATAAATTTCACATAGAAATAGTTATGATATTACTATTAATGCAAAACAACTTTATTTCGGCACATCATATTATAAATGACGAAGTATTGACTTTTAAGTATGCATTATTTGAGTTATAACGTCAGTTTTTGTCAAATTTTCAATAACACTTTTTACCATAATTTACTTTGGCCGCCACCCAGGATCCAGAAAGTTTTTGTGTCTAGGTATTCAATATCATCATTGGCAACTCTTGATTACAAAACATTTTGGATCCTAGGTTGCGGCCAGGAGTTTCCTCAAGCTTTGAGGTCCAAAAAATGCACACCATCATCGTATCATGACAATATATCCAAAATGTGATTTTGATTTTAACAAAGAGATTTTGAAATAGACATTTAAGAACCAAATTTGGACATTTTATTATTATAAGTTGAAATTCAAGGCCATATTTGGCCTAAAGTGAACCTTCTTACCTCGTACGTTATGGTTTTTGGTATCTTACCCATTTTCAGAATATCCAATCATACCGCAAATAACACGAGCTTCTTCTTCTCCAAACCGATCATCACAAATAGTCCCCCATGTTCCATCAACATAGATTTCTACTCGTCCTTCCAAAGAATGAGAACCATCAACCAACCGAACTTTTACATAAACTTCAGAAAGAAAAAAAACAACATACATACGGGGTATATATACATGCATAGACTAATGAAAATCATAATAAATGCCTTGAAATAATTAGAGAACTGTGTTAATGTAATCTGCATGTTTTGATCATATTTTAACTTGTCAAGAACTGTTAGTTTATTTATTTATTAAATATTAAATTTCCTTCGAGGTTTATCATATTGATGTTAAACCAGTGTTCGTAAAAGAATACATGAGAAATTTGCCATTACTCAATACGACCATGGAAGTACATAGAAATATGATGTCATAATTTTCATACATCGCGACCCCTCGGGGACAAGAGCGCTAATCATTTTGTTCAATGGAAAACATTAATTAATATTATCAATCCTTCAAACCGATGGGATACTTCTTTTTGAATTTTATTAATAAATGAGCACAACATTTCAAAATTGTAGATAAATAAACCAATTCTGAATATCCCAAGCTTTAATTTTACTAACAAGCCGTAAATGGAATGAACTGTGAAAATCAAATACAGTCAACATTATTAATTCTTACAACCAACTGTAGTAAACGAAAACAGATATTATAAAAGAAATAAACTGATGTGTACAATAAACATAAATGAGCCAGCAACCCAACATAATTAATCAGAAGATATCTAATGGGAAACATACGGTCTTAAACAATAGACCAGTGTCTATTTAATTTGCCAGTCTAGAAATCGTGCCGAAATTTGTGAATTTTATAACTAACGGAAGCAATAAAATATATGACATATGACAACCACTAACGAGCTTCCTAACTGGAAAGGCACGATAACATTTGGCGGACATAACTTTTTAGATCTCATTTACCAGTTTCAAAAACGTACATAAAGGACATATAATTAAAAAAAAAACACTTTAAAATTACAGTATCGCCGGGTTGTCAAATAGTGTCACTTCGAACAAGATAGATCCATTAAAATAGTCAAATATCTTATTATTAAGGACGTTTAAGTATATAAAAATATTTGATTAGAGATAAAAGAGGTATTCGTAGGACCAAGTTTGCATACATTATCTGTACAGAAAATAGTGGAACACTTGCATAATGCATTTATATTTTCTTGAAATTAAAAACTTGCACTCGATGTCAGCCTGTTTTAACTTATTAATGTCATTTTGCGTAACATGGGTTGTCCAACTGTTCATTAACAACTAGCACATTGGAAGGAACATTGTTTGTCACATGAAATTTAATAATTTTACATGTTTCTTGAAACATTGGTTGAAACGTATAGGGACGGTGATCCATGCGTAACAAAAGACTATGATTGTTATGTTAGTTTGCGCCATAGTTATCTACGATAGTCCAATAACATTTATATAATCACGCAATTTGATTTATTCAACATTGATTATGTCAACATAACTTTAAATATTATTTCCAAACCCTAAAACAGAGCCTGTCAATCATTATTGTTTCAATAATACAAGACAACTGTTGAAATACGAATTTGATACAACATGGCACATGCCAACAATAAAATTTTGTCAATAAGGAGCAACCATTTAACTTCAAAGGGGGGAGGGGCGTTATGGTTTTTTGTCTGAGCCAGAATTTTTTTGTTTTGTTTTTCGACGCTACCAATCAAATTATTTTTTTTTTAAATTTAACACTGTAAGGTTTGGGGGAAATCTGGATTCAGAATATGTTTATTTGTCATCTGCTTGCCCACAATATTTTTTTGTCAAATTGGGAATCAGACTTGTTTTTAGGAAAAAAACATAACACCCCTCCCCTTTGAAGATAAATGGTCGTTGGATTTTGCTCTAAAAAAGCGTGTTTGCCAACCAAATCAGAAGCTACCACACGCAGTATTGAGAAGACAAATCATGACGTTTAGCCTGTATGTATTTTAATATAAAACATGTCATATTACCTTTTATGACATTGTTAATGAGTTTGGATTCTCATTGCGGATAATGCCTGAAAAGTAGTAGACACATTCAACCTATTGTCACATGGACAAAAATTCAAACATCTTCGACTAAAACTGACATGAATAAAGTTATCTTCATTTTGTGATCGAAGTCACATGATATTTGGTAAAATTATTTACAGGTAAACATTTGGCTAAAGGAATAAGGAACTTAAACTAACATCAAATCATTCAATCTTATACAATACTGTTTGTAGCGTTCATATTGATTGGATAACACTACAGATTAAGGGGCATTAAATCCGCAAACGCTGACGTTATGTAAAAGAGTTTATAAACCTCTATAGTAGTCATTAATTAGCAAATTGGTTTGCTTGGTCACATGACTAGCATATGTTCAACCTTGACACATACTTTAGTCCCTTTCCCTAGCTAGGACTGTGGATTAAATACAGTAATTATGTTTACTTTGTCTTCTTTTGTAACACGTTGTTGTTAACCTAAATGTCTTTTGTTGACTCTTTACATGTTGTATTTGCCTTAACCGTAGGATATAGTATAACATTACCAATGTGAAATATCAAGATCACAGGAAGACTCTTAATAATTACCTTCACACAAAGTTCCAATATAGCCCTCGCCACATTGACAAATGGCAGTTGATGGCCCGTTCTTACATGTACCTCCGTTCTGGCAAATTACATCACCACAAGATGTAGCTTTAAATAATGTAATTAACTTTTTTTGAACTAGGGCAAATATTTATTTATTTAAAAGATAGTTGTTTTACCAGATAACTTTTCAGTACTGTTATTAAAAAGGGGCATTCACTCTAAGTGTAAACAAGATAAAAACTAATTGTGTCGGAACGACAAGAATGACCTCGTCTAAAAAAGTTGACAAATCTGCAATTTCAACAACACATGTGGACACAAACATGCATGAATATGATCCAGCTATCAAGACCAATACTAGTTTGATGACAAATGTCCTTGATCAATGAGTAGTTACATTTCAAACTATCAGCAATTAGGAAGTGGATGTACTGCAGATCTAACATGATGTGTTGAAACGACATGAAAATCAGCATAGCGGAACGAAACATCTGTAACTCATCATGGTAGACGCATTGTCATTTTGCTAAATTTCTTTTGTTACTTATTCTGACATCGGACTCGGACATCTTTTAAACTGATTTTTACTGTGCGTATTGCTGTGTGTTTGTTTATTCTACATAGGCTAGAGGTATAGGGTTGAAATCTCAAAAACATGTTTAACCCCGCCGTATTTTTGGGCCTGCCCTTTGTAAGTCTTATATGTTTTTTAATTTTAGTTCATTTATATGTCTTGGAGTTTAGTATGAAGTCCATTTTCACTGAACTAGTAAACATTTTTGTTTAAGGGCCAGCTGAAGCTCGCCTCCGCGTGCGAGATTTTCTCGCTGAGTTGAAGACGCATTGGTGGCCTTCGGTTGTTTTCTTTTCTTTGGTCGGGTTGTTGTCTCTTTGACACATTCCCCATTTCCATTCTCAATTTCATCAGATCTCAAAAATCGGCGCAAAATCTGAAGGCGTTTAGAAAAAAAGTCAATATAACTGTGATTTTCAACAATTTTCAAAGTCCAAAACCCGTTATTTCAGCAAAAATCAGCAGAGCGGAACGAAACTTAAACTCGATCTGTAACACATCATGGTAAACTCACATACCAAAAATTAGCCCAATATCTGAAGGCGTTTAGAAAAAAGTCCGTATAACTGTGATTTTCAACAATTTGTCAGTCCAAAGCCCGTTATTTTGGTAAAATTAGCAGAGCGGAACGAAACTTAAACTTGATCTGTAACTTATCATGGTTAACTCACATACCAAAATTCAGCCCAATATCTGAAGGCGTTTAGAAAAAGTCCGTATTACTGTGATTTTCAACAATTTATCAAAGTCCAAAGCCCGTAATTTCGACAAAAATTGGCAGAGCGGAACGAAACTTACACTTGATCTGTAACTCATAATGGTTAACTCACATACCAAAAACGTCTGAAGGCGTTAAGAAATAAAGTCCGTATAACTGTTTGTTGCGAAATGACGGAATGACAGAATGATAGAATGACGGAATGACGGATAAGGGTAAAACTATATGGCCCTAACAACTTTGTTGCGGGGTCATAAAAATCTACTACTAAACGAAACAAAAATATATCCATCATCATTCTGTGACACACGTTAAAGGATGTTTGATGAAAGTGTTTAATTTAAAACTTGAGCTAAAGGAAAAAAGTAACATTATTTGTCATCAAATAATTAATTTTTATGCAATTTTGTTTGCAGCCTTCATTTCGATTGATTGGAAATCAATCCCGCAAGCACAGATGTTGAGTTTCAAATTGTTATTATCATATTTTCTTTTTAATTGCCTTTAAATTGATATCCTTAACATTATAGCATTTGAAAATTTGCAGTCGATCAGTTTTTAATGGTCATAAATGTTCGCTTCTTAACCTCTTTTGTCAATAAATCGCAAATAGGATTAGATGATACAATTGCCATATGTTCAGCCTTGTCACATAGATTAATGCCTGTTCCTATCTAGGACTTTGGATTCAATATAAATGTTAATAGATATAAGAAGATGTGATATGAGTGCCAATGAGACAACTCTCCATCCAAGTCAAAATTTATAAATGTAAACCATTATAGGTCAAAGTACGGTCTTCAACACGGAGCCTAGGCTCACACCGAACAGTAAGCCATAAAGGGCCCCAAAAATTACTAGTGTAAAACCATTCAAACGGGAAAACCAACGGTCTTATCTATATAAAAACGAGAAACGAGAAACACTTATGAACCACATCAACAAACGACAACTACTGTACATCAGATTCCTGACTTAGGACAGGTGCAAACAAATACAGCGGGTTTAAACGTTTTAATGGTACCAAACCTTCACCCTTTTTCTGAAACAATAGTGTAACATCAAAACGTAGAAAGACACACTATAAAATATCAACTGAAATAGCTTAACTCAATCAAAAGACATAGTAACACCATTGAACATACACTGAACAAATAAATTTGACCTATGATACAATGTAAATTCAAAATAAATAAACTAAGGGAAGAATAATAAAAGTAACATGTTATATCGGTATGAAATGTTAAACAATTTAAGAAAAACAATATGCTCGAACAAAAATATCAGCCATTTGCAATAACTTTAAACACAGGTAAATAAACTAATTTTGTTGTTAGGTATACGTTTACAGTTACAATAGAGAAAGGAAATATTTTAACAAAATAAATAATTTTGATGTTCATAGTACGAAGTGGAAATTTATATTAGTACCAAACACTTATCAAAGCTGGTATATAGACCAGATATAACCCTGAATAACATTAAATGACAAAAAAGCATTACAATTAGTATCAACAGGTCAAATAAACAAGAAAGTACGATTTGAGAGTACTCGCAGTTACTGACAGCTAGTTAAAAGCCAAAACAATTAATAATAAAAATCATGCATCAGAGACTAAAATCAACTAAAACACATCCCAGGGATTTAGTATTTTAACGTCATGGACAGTCAAAGAAGACATGACTAGTGAAATGCCAAAATAAATGTATCGACAGACAGTAGGATAGTTAGGAGTTTAACCTCTTTATAGATCAAAATGAACGTGGGTGTGTCTTTAAACATCCCGTTTGAAAAAATACAAATTTAGTTATGTTTTAATTTGCTGATGACAAAATCGATATTAGTGCCAATGTAAACTATATTCAAAGATCTAATTACAACATTGGTAAGATAACCTGAACTAATTTGTTTATTTAAAGGTTCGATGAGTTTACACGGATCATATAGTGATTTCCGCGCTTTAAGTACAATATTACCGTAAAATTTAGGATGTGAAATACCGTTTTTAATCAGTTTTCTACAGGTACAGCCAAATTTACTAATCAAATCTTTGTATCTATGAAAGAACTTAGCAAAAGTTTTACGTAATTTATGGTAACGAAATCCCTGACTTAATAATTTACTAGTGATGCATTGATTAAGTTCGTTAAAATCTATGACATCACTACACACACGGGCATAACGAACGAGTTGGGATATATACACACCGTATGATGGAGCCAAAGGAACATCGCCGTCTAAAAAAGGAAAATTAACAATAGGGAATGAAAAATCGTCTCTTTTGTCGTAAATTTTCGTATGGAGTTTTCCTTTAGAGATTGAAATGTCCAAGTCCAGAAAAGGACAACTACTGCTGTTTATGTTAGATTTAGTTAAAGTAAGTTCTATTGGGTAAATTTCGGTAGTATATTTAGAGAACTCTGGATTATTTAACGAAAAAAATCATCTAGATAACGGAAGGTATTGTTGAATGTATCAACCAAATGTAACAATGACGTGTCTTTACTGAGTTTGGTCATAAACTGAGATTCATAGCAATACAGGAATAAATCTGCTATTAAAGGGGCGCAGTTAGTGCCCATAGGAATACCTACTACTTGTCGATACACTTTATCGCCGAAACGTACATATATGTTGTCAAGGAGAAAATTCAAAGCTTCAATCATATCTTCACATTTCCAGTAAGTGTATTTAGCATACTTTCCTTTTCGTTACAGAAAAGGCTTTAAACGAGTTACAGCAAATAAATTTGTAATGAGATTTTCAAAAGACCATTTAATTAAATATGAAAACTTTTTCTTGATAAGATTGTGTGGAAGTGTAGTATAGAGAGTACAAAAATCATAACTGTCAGCAGAATTAAAAGGACCATCAAAAGCATGTATTTTATCTAAAACCTCTAAAGAATTTTTAACACTCCAAAAATAATTAATACCATTATTTTCATAAGCTTTATTACAAAAGTTAATAACAAGTTCTTTGATAGTAGTAAGGAGGTAGTTAGAAGAACTGATAGATTGGTAGTAGAACACTTACTAGATGCGGAGATGAAACGGAATTTAAATGGTTTTTTGTGCAATTTAGGTAACCAGTACATAGTAGGGACTTTCAAATGTTCGGAAGAGGCTTAAAGCTGGGTAGTGGCAGTGATATGCTTGTTTATAATTTGACTCTCTGTGGAGCGTACGGACCTGAATGTAGATGAATTTGTAATTTCGTTTTGGAGAACTTCCGTGTAGTATATGCGTCACACCACCACTACATTATTTGCTGCTTTATCTGCCGGTACGATTTTACTTTGTCTTCATTTGTAACATTTTGTATAATTTAACTTAATAGAAGCGTTTGTTGACTCTACATTTTTTTTTTGAGTAACCATGAGAGCCATAAGATATCTTATCACATTACGAATGTGAAATATCAATAACACAGGCACAATCGTGATAAATGCCTTGACAGAAAGTTCCAATATAGCCATCGACACATTGACAAGTGAATGTTGATGGCCCGTTCTTACATGTGCTTCCATTCTGGCAAATGACATCATCACAAGGTGTCAAGGAAAAAAAAGTCCATGAAGCTTGTTTGCAAACTGTTGTTTGTTACCCTTCCTATGGTTATTAATTTTTAGTTAGTTTTGGAATATTCGGAAAACAAAATTATTTCCGGATGTCCTTTCCGTCAAAAACTATCAGTTTCGCCTTTCATGCCTGCTACCTCAGCGTCTTCCAAGAACACATAAAATAAGAAACCAAGTAAGAAAACAGGGACAGGTTCCGACTGAGAGCAATTGCAAACAGAGAAAATGCATTACTTGTCTTCATCAGATGATAACACAAATACTCACTTAAAATTTTCGAATTAATTCAATTTACTCGCGATTGAGTTGTATTGTAATTTAGTTGTACATCTTTAAAACCAGGCTTCTTGAATTTGAAATATAACTGTCTACATGGAAACTTTATCGAAACAAAGCAGATCTATACTTGTATTAATATTGTATTTAGGAGTTGTTTGTACAAATTGAACCTAGGTTTTAATTTCATCCCTGAGCAGAAATGTCATTACCTTAAGCATGGTCAATTACCACATGTGTGTAGATTCAATTAATTTCAGATTTACCTTGACAGGCAACACCAGCATCTTCCTTATGTTCACAATCATGATGATATAAACCATTAGACTGACAAGCTAATATGTTCGTTTCTGTTCCAATACAATTTAACCCATCCAATGCAATAGATCCATGTCCCTGCCCAAAATAGGCGCTAGAATAAGGAATTGATCTAAAAATAGACACACTCAATTAAATATTTTGTCTGTGATATTATTATGTTTTAATATTTAATGAATAAATTTGATAATGGTCTTAAATTACGAGACCGTCATTACTGTGGAATTAGAGAATACACAATGTAATTTACGGAAACAAAAGGTGAATTTGTGTGATGGTCATTCTAAGAAAAGAAAAAAATACATATTATTTCAATTCAAGTTATCTTTATCTGTAATGAATATTTCATTAATTATTTCAAAATAATTTAAATCCAAATTTTGGTTAAAAGCTAGGGAATTGCAAGTTGAAACAATCGAGGGCAAAAACTATTATATTTCTACCACACAAGATAAATACTGTCATGAAATATAAATTTTAACTATAAATTTCCGTTAATTTTTATCGATAGGTAAGACTTGGTATATTTTTGCAATTGATAACGACCTTTGGTCACTTCTAAATTGGCACACATGGACTGTATTGGTGAATGAACAGAGGAAAACATTATTGTCAATGTTATTGAGAGGATCAAAGGAAAACTATTCGATATCCTCTTGTACTTGATGTAGGATCGAAACTCATAGCATACAAATGAAATAGTAAAATTTAAATGTCTATGAGACAACTATTCACCAAAGGCCAACGGACGTAGATGTTAGCAACCATAAGTCACCGTATAACCTTTAGTAATTAGCAAAACAAATACCGATAAGCAAGTTATGTACGTTTTAATCACTGTCGGTATTGCTGTTGGTAGACATTCAATTTCCGACCGTACCATCCGCACGATAGCCTGTGCTTCAGTATAAACTATTTAAACTATTTAAACAATAAATTTTCAGTCCCTATTTATAAAATTGTGCAAAGGACAGGTTGATCACCGTATGGTCGTTTGTTTATGATAAGATTTTATCAAAGTCGTTTTTGCAGATATTTTATGTGTATAGCTCCTGTTATGTGATATGTTTTGTTTGTTAAAACTTGAATACATTGGTTACTTGAATATGTTTTGAAAAATTCAAAATAGCCTTGATCTATGCCCATACCAATGATATAGTCAAGGAATGTCAGACTTTTTTCGGTTTGTTAAAATACAATTAAAAGTGTCGATGAATAATAATACATAAAATGCGTTCTAAACACATACAAGATGATGCGCGTTGTGCCTTGCCAAGGATTTACCACATTCACAGATTTAAGTATCGTAAAACAGGAAGTATGTGTCTGTTTTAAAAGCTGTCAAATGTTACAACGCATCGCTGCCAAGCAGCTAACTAAATATAAAGTCATTCAGTCAGTAGTCCCTGAGAAATTGTGATGAAAATTTTCGTTGGACGAACGGACGGATTGACTGACGGGTGAACGCACGAACGGAGGTGCAATGTGATTACAATAAAGCCCCGAATCCTTAAGTTTGGGTATAAAAAAATAGTTGGTAAATACTTGTTGCCACGGAATTATTAACAAAATGGCCATCCAAAGGAGTAAGTTCAATAAGGGTTAAAATTGGCCCTCAGATTTTAATATTTTTTTAATCAGGCCATAATACTACAAATTTCACATAGAAATAGTTATGATATTACTATTAATGTAAAACAACTTTATTTCGGCACATCATATTATAAATGACGAAGTATTGACTCTTTAAGTATGCATTATTTGAGTTGTAACGTCAGTTTTGGTCAAATTTTCAATAATTCTTAACACTTTTTACCATAATTTACTTTGGCCGCCACCCAGGATCCAGAAAGTTTTGTGTCTAGGTATTCAATATCATCATTGGCAACTCTTGATTATAAAACATTTTGGAGCCTAGGTTGCGGCCAGGGGTTTCCTCAAGCTTTTAGGTCCGAAAAATGCACACCATCATCGTATCATGACAATATATCCAAAATGTGCTAATTTTAAAGAGATTTCTTTTAACAAAGAAGTAAATCTTTTGAAATAGATACATTTAAGAACCAAATTATGGACATTTTGGAATTTTATTATTAAGTTGAAATTCAAGGCCATATTTGGCCTAAAGTGAACCTTCTTACCTCTCGTACGTTATGGTTTTTGGTATCTTACCCATTTTTAGAATATCCAATCATACCGCAAATAACACGAGCTTCTTCTTCTCCAAAAGCATCATCACAAATAGTCCCCCATGTTCCATCAACATAGATTTCTACTCGTCCTTCCAAAGAATGAGAACCATCAACCAACCGAACTTTTACATAAACTTCAGAAAGAAAGAAAACAACATACATACGGGGTATATATACATGCATAGACTAATGAAAATCATAATAAATGCCTTGAAATAATTAGAGAACTGTGTTAATGTAATCTGCATGTTTTGATCATATTTTAACTTGTCAAGAACTGTTAGTTTATTTATTTATTTATTTAATATTCAATTTCCTTCGAGGTTTATCATATTGATGTTAAACCATTGTTCGAAAAAGAATACATGAGAAATTTGCCATTACTCAATACGACCATGGAAGTATATAGAAATATGATGTCATAATTTTCATACATCGCGACCCCTCGGGGACAAGAGCGCTAATCATTTTGTTCAATGGAAAACATTAATTAATATTATCAATCCTTCAAACCGATGGGATACTTCTTTTTGAATTTTATTAATAAATGAGCACAACATTTCAAAATCGTAGATAAATAAACCAATTCTGAATATCCCAAGCTTTAATTTTACTAACAAGCCGTAAATGGAATGAACTGTGAAAATCAAATACAGTCAACATTATTAATTCTTACAACCAACTGTAGTAAACGAAAACAGATATTATAAAAAGAAATAAACTGATGTGTACAATTAACATAAATGAGCCAGCAACCCAACATAATTAATCAGAAGATATCTAATGAGAAACATACGGTCTTAAACAATAGACCAGTGTCTATATAATTTGCCAGTCTAGAAATCGTCTCGAAATTTGTGAATTTTATAACTAACGGAAGCAATAAAATATATGACATACGACAACCACTGACGAGCTTCCTAACTGGAAAGGCACGATAACATTTGGCGGACATAACTTTTCAGATCTCATTTACCAGTTTCAAAAACGTACATAAAGGACATATAATTAAAAAAAACACACGTAACTATAAAATTACAGTATCGCCGGGTTGTCAAATAGTGTCACTTCGAACAAGATAGATCCATTAAAATAGTCAAATATCTTATTATTAAGGACGTTTAAGTATATAAAAATATTGATTAGAGATAAAAGAGGTATTCGTAGGACCAAGTTTGCATACATTATCTGTACAGAAAATAGTGGAACACTTGCATAATGCATTTATATTTTCTTGAAATTAAAATATTTCACTCGATGTCAGCCTGTTTGAGCTTATTAATGTCATTTTGCGTAACATGGGTTGTCCAACTGTTCATTAACAACTAGCACTTGGAAGGAACATTGTTTGTCACCTGAAATTTCATAATTTTACATGTTTCTTGAAACATTGGTTGAAACGTATAGGGACGGTGATTCATGCGTAACAAAAGACTATGATTGTTATGTTAGTTTGCGACATAGTTATCTACGATAGTCCAATAACATTTATTTAATCACGCAATTTGATTTATTCAACATTGATTATGTCAACATAACTTTAAATATTATTTCCAAACCCCAAAACAGAGCATATCGATCATTATTGTTTCAATAATACGAGACAACTGTTGAAATACGAATTTGATACAACATGGCATATGCCAACGACAAAATTTTGTCAAGAAGGGAGCAACCATTTAACTTTAAAGGGAGAGGGGTGTTATGGTTTTTTGTCTGAGTCAGAAATCTGCTTGACCACAATATTTTTTTTTGCCAAATTGGGGATCAGAATATTTTTTTAGGAAAAAAACATAACCCCCACCCCCTTGAAGATAAATGGTTGTTCCTTGATGTGTTGGATTATGCGTTAAAAAGCCTGTTTGCCAAACGAAATCAGGAGCTACCACACGGAATATTGAGAAGACAAATCATGACGTTTAGCCTGTATGTATTTTAAAATAAAACATGTCATATTACCTATAATGACATTGTTAATAAGTTTGGATTCTCATTGCGGATAATGCATGAAAAGCAGTAGACACACTGACCCTGTTGTCACATGAACACAAATTCAAACATCTTCGACTAAAACTGACACAAATAAAGTTATCTTCATTTTGTGATCGAAGTCAAAGGATATTTGGTAAAATTATTCACAGATAAATTGTGGCTAAAGGAATACGTAACTTAAACTAACATCAAATAATTCTATCGTATACAATACTGTTTATAGCGTCCATTTTGATTAGATAACACTACAGATTAAGGGGCGTCAAATCTGTAAACGCGACGTTATGTAAAAGAGTGTGAAATAAACTGTTTACTTTACTTTTTAATAATGCTATTTGCCTTTTGATCGATATTTATAACAGTATTGTATTTGAAAATTTGCAGTGTGTCAGTTTGTTATGGTCGTAAATGTCCGTTTTTAAACTTCTTTTGTCGTCATTAATTAGCAAATTGGTTTGGATCACATAACTACCATATGTTCAACGTTGACACATACTTAAGTGCCTGTCCCTAGCTAGGACTGTGGATTCAATACAGTAATTATGTTTGCTTTGTCTTCTTTTGTAACATGATGTTGTTAACCTAAATATCTGTTTAGACTCTTTACATTTTGTATTTGCTTTAACCGGAGAATAAAGTATACCTTTACCAATGTGAAATATCAAGAACACAGGAAGACTCTTAATTACCTTCACACGAAGTTCCAATATAGCCCTCGACACATTCACAAGTGAAAGTTGATGGCCCGTTCTTACATGTACCTCCGTTCTGGCAAATGACATCATCACAAGGTGTAGCTATAAATAATGTAATTTATATTTTTTTAACTATGGCAAATATTTATTTATTTAAAAGATAGTTGTTTTATCAGTTAACTTTTCAGTACTGTTATTAAAAAGGGACAATCACTCTAAGTGTAAACAAGATGAAACAAAATCTCCTACTAGACGAAACAAAAATATATGCATCATCATTCTGTGACACAAGTTAAGGATGTTTGATGAAAGTGTTTACATTTAAAACTTGAGCTAAAGGAAAAAGTAACATTATTTGTCATCAAACAATTATTTTTATGCAATATTGTTTGTATACTCCATTTTGATTGATTGGAAATCAACCCCTCAAGCACAGATGTTGAATTTTAAATTGTTATTATCTTAGTTTCTTTTAATTGCCTTTAAATTGACATCCATTACATTATAGCATTTGGAGATTTGCAGTCGATCAGTTTTAAATGGTCATAAATTTTCGTTTCTTTCTTAACTTCTTTTGGTATCACTTAATCATAAAAAGGATTAGATGATACAATAGCCATATGTTAAACCTTGTCACATACATGACATAGTTTAATGCATGTCCCTGTCTAGGACTTTGGATTCAATATATCTATTAAGTTTTCTTTGTGTTTTTTTATAACATTTTGTACGTTTAACCGGAGCGTTTGTTGACTCTACGTTTTTTTGTTTGCCGTAACCATATCATGATAACCGTAAGAAATCTTATCACATTCCGAATGTGAAATATCAATAACACATGCACACTCATGATAATTACCTTGACAGAAAGTTCCATTGTAGCCATCGACACATAGACAAGTGAATGTTGATGGCCTGTTCTTACATGTGCCTCCATTCTGACAAATGACATCATCACAAGGTGTAGCTTTGAATAATGATATTTTGCTATTTGTATAACTATTTAAAAGATTCACGCCAACTAATATTTTTTTCTGGTAAATGACATAATCACATGGTGCAGCTTAAAATAATATGTTTTGCAGTTCGTATAATTATGTAAAAGATTCACTCTAATCAATAAATATTTAAACTACAGTTTTGTCACTTTTGTCTCAAATCAATTAAAGAGATTCATTAGCTTTAATATATCATCAATTATTGTTTGATGTTGATTTCATGGACAACTTTTAGCAGAACTTTAGTTTTTATATACTTAACATTTAATTTAAATGCATCTAATTCTTACTATTTTTATTATGCTAAGTAATTCACAAACAAAACAATTTGCTGATGAATTTATCGTACAGAAACTTACATATTGTTAAGCAGTAATAATCTTCTTTTTTGGTTCTTACACATCTTTCTTTCCCAGAACAAGGGTTAGGATAACATGAATCATCCGTCTAAATTGTAAATATAGCCTATGTTACAAATATGTACTTGTTCCAAGATATCAAAAAACTAATAAAAAATAATTTTATTAGATAGGTTGTAAATATACAAGCAAAACAACACTTCAAGAGATGGTAAAAACATAACTTGTCATATCAACGATTTCAAAGATGGAATTGAAAAATTCAAACTACATACATTGCAGTTAGTAATCACGGAGAGGAGGTACAAATGTTGAAATTTAAAAACACATTTATATTATATACAGATACTATATTATATTATAGTATATTTATATTATATTATATTATATTTATACTATATACAAATACTTCTCAGTTTGCGTACAACAGAATGTGTGATGCGATCAATGTTTACCAATTATTCCAAATATGATAACCAGCGTAAGTCAGCGCTTTTTTTCTCTAAGAGCGTTCACGCTTTGAAAAAAAAAAGTAAAAATGATAGTAAATTAGCGTTTTCTGAAATCGCATAAACAAATCATGCAAATGTTCATTCGTCTTCCGATTTGCCTAAGTTTATGTGTGTTGCCAGAGCATCAGAAAATTAAAAATTACCGAACTTTCTTATTATTTTTTCTCATTTGGTCTTACAAGGTTGGATTACATGATGTCGTAGAGGAAACGAACTTCACTGAAACAAAATAGCTGAAAATTAAAGTGTCAATTTATTGCTATGATATGTTCCTCTTCCGCTTAGTTTCCCTCATCAGATAACCATGACGCCTTTGAGGTAATATATCACTAACATATTGCCAATTGATTCGACTAACCATTGGTTAACATTTGTTAACTAAAAGAAAATAACTAAAATCCGGCTGACAATTACAAGGCTAGCGCACTTACCAAAGACCATGTGTGAATTGCTGAATATCTAAAGTCTTGTATTGTAGAGTTTGTATCCGTAGAAGTTTCGACTAACAATTCACACAAGAGTGATACCGAGTCATAATTTACAGCTGTACAGGATTTATGGTGTAAGCAATGACGACCACACATTTTCAGTCCCATTTTGTTGTAAGCTATTATTACTTGTGAATTTCGATAAAAATGTTCAATAAATGTTCCCAATCGAATATCACAAATACACGCGGAAAAAGTGAAAACCAAAAGAAACGAATATATATTCAAAAGACTCATCTTTGCGACATGACAGTTTCGTAGCTTTCAAGTATTGCCTTTATAAACATAAATTGTTATGACCAGTAAACCGTGTAATACGTCTGCATGTGCTATTAAAAATGAATGGGTTGGCATTCTGTCTTCTGGTTATATTATCAAAACTTTCATCATTATTAGTTTTTTCAAGAATTAATCACTTTGTCGTATTGACTGTCAACTAGAATGACAATTGTGTAATATTGTATGATCAAGATGTACATTACAAATCTCCATTCGATACAAATTGGAGACTATGTGCTATAATAAGTCTGTAATATCAGCTCTGGAACTTTTGTGTCAGGTTTGGTACCGTTTCACGATTTTTTACGACGTTTTTAATCACCAGTAACTGATAATGGCATAGAACAGTGGACATAAAATCACTTGTTCTGTGATAAAAAATAATACTCAAGATCATGTCAAGAAATGAATGGATAGTTTCCGTTAAATTAATTCTCAATACAAACATATTTGGGGCGATTATCAATCAGATATATTAACGATTGTAAAGTAGTCACCTGTATAGAAGGTAAAATTGTGGCAAAATTCACTAAGATATACTAACACACATGTTCAGCCATAAACAACTCATGCAGTCAACAAGCGCCCAATAAAGGTTTCAGTAGTATACGCTGTTCGAAACTCATAAATCGATAGAGATAAAAACAAATCCGGGTTACAAACTAAAACTGAGGGAAACGCATCAAATATAAGAGAACAACGACACAACAAAAACACAACATTAAAATGTAACACACACAGAAACGAACTATAATATAACAATGGCCATTTTCCTGACTTGGTACAGGACATTTTAAGAAAAAAATGGTGGGTTGAACCTGGTTTTGTGACATGCCAAACCTCCCGCTTTTATGGCAATGTTAAATATAACATTAAAATGACAACATTACATGACAGGACTATAATACAAATAATGGGAGAACATATAGGACAAAGAAACACACGAATAATAGCTAACAAAAGGTACTAGGTTTAAAATTTAATACGCCAGACGTGCGTCTCGTCCACACAAGACTAACCAGTGACGCTCAGATGAAAAAAGTTTGAAAGCCAAAACAAGTACAAAGCTGAAGAGCACCGAGGACCAAAACTTCAAAAAGTTGCGCCTAACACGGCCAGGGTTTTCTGCCTGGGACAAGAACATCCTTATTATTTAGAATAATTTATAATTTTGCAAACAGTAAATTTTATAAACTGACTATATAATAGATATACATGATAAAACCGAAGTGGGGACTAACTACAGAATAAACACGGATACATTACATCAAACAACTTAATCCAACACATAAAAATACACAGCCGAGTTAGCCAAAGTCTCAACGCACAAAGTGACGTCACATTTGAAATTCTAAAAATACACACAAAGTGACGTCACATTTGAATTTGAAAAACGATGTCACCGAAATCGCCGTTGGGAAAGTATTAACATGAGAATGTCGTTATCCTGCGGCAATCTCGACAACCTGTTTATTGTTGGAAGAGTGCATATTGACCTCTACATGTAATATGAGAGGCGACAGATACCAAAGAGACATTCAAACTCATAAGTCGAAAAAAAAACTTACAACGCAATGGCAAAAAAAGTAAAAGACAAAACTACAAACAACAGAATACAAAACACAACATAGAAATCTAAAGACCGATCAACATGAATCCCACCAAAAAACAGACTCAGATGCTCATGCACTTGTAAATTGAGTATGTGTGTTGTTCTGATACGTTATCATTAACGTTTACCAAACATCTCTTTTTATTACAAATTCTGAATGATGATCAAAGTACTTTATTTGCTGATATGCTGTTAGTCTGTCGGTAAGTAATATCGGCGACTTAACTCGGTATATATAGTTACTGCCCTAAAACCATAGAAAGGCATTTTATTGGGCAAACCTAGAACAAATCTGTACAGACCTTTCATGCAAAACAACAAAACACTACGTTGTGCATGTGTAAAAGGGTGACACAGGTTCAACCCAACCCAACGGACGTCATAAAATCACAAACTTGACATATCTAACCTGAAAAAGGTTATTATGTTATAGAAAATGCATATTTTAAGGTTTTTCTTGTCGTAGAACACACCGAGGGGTGTCAGGATTGATCAAATGAAAGACCGACCGTAGGGAGGTCTTTCTTTGAGCAATCCTGATACCCCGAGGTCCGTGACATCACAAATGATATCTGAAAAAGAAAGGGATCAGACGTTATTATATTACAAAATTATTGAGAAAAACTAAAGAAATTGTGTAAGAATTAAAACATTTTACCATCTTTGGCACCTTTCGGAATGAATAATGACACCCATTACCCATTTGTTGGGATATATATAGATATAGGAAGATGTGGTGTGAGTGCCAATGAGACAACTCTCCATCCAAATAACAATTCATAAAAGTAAACCATTATAGGTCAATGTACGGCCTTCAACACGGAGCCTTGGCTCACACCGAACAACAAGCTATAAAGGGCTCCAAAATTACTAGTGTAAAACCATTCAAACGGGAAAACCAACGGTCTAGCCTATATAAAAAACGAGAAACGAGAAACACGTATAAATTACATAAACAAACGACAACTACTGTACATCCGATTCCTGACTTAGGACAGGTGCAAACATTTCCAGCGGGATTAAACGTTTTAATGGTACCAAACCTTCTCCCTTTTTCTGAAACAATAGTATAACATCACAACATAGAAAAACACACGATAAAATATCAATTGGAAGGCTTAACTCAATCAAAAAACGTAAATTAACACACTATCAAACAGACTCAGATGCTCATGCACTTGTAAATTGAGTATGTGTGTTGTTCTGATACGTTATCATTAACGTTTACCAAACATCTCTTTTATTACAAATTCTGAATGATGATCAAAGTACTTTATTTGCTGATAAACACTACGTTGTGCATGTGTAAAACAACGGCAGACATTATCTGTTAACAAAGCTCTGTTCATTACCGGTTAATAAGTTAAATAAAATTTTAGAGGATTGCAACACAATTTCATATAGCAGTCCTAAGTATGAAATCGTTCAAATTATAATGGCATATTGTTATTCTAAACTGTTTCCCAAAATTGATCGCCCTGAAGATCATAAAAACATTTTATTAAAATAAAGTATGTCAATAAAGGTTTTGATTTTGTAAATATTGCCGGTATTTTTAACGACCATTCTGTTAAAGAACAAATACCTGGATATTTTGATAATACTGAGCTCCTCTTATTTGTTATATTTACAAGAAATCTACCCGGAAATATGTGTTTAATTATAGCCAATTGTGTAAAGATGTTAATATCAGTGAAAATACACCTACTTCATGTAATTGTAGTAATTCCGAATACATTTATGGACCCATTTCCATGTTATAACAGGAGATCTTAACATCGTTCAAGACCGAGAGTTAAAATCATTCCTCAGTAAAGGACCTAAATATCGTCCCCGTCAATCATTAATTGGAATGAGTGTCGTAATATCATCCACGACTCACTCCATACTTACTGTTTAAAATGGATAAAACGGGAAAAGCTGACAAAAATCTTTGGACTCTTTTTAATTCAGTAATGAACATAGTTGATATACGTATTCAACATTTTAAAGAACATTTTACTCTTAACAACAACCATAATAAACCTATTTCTCGTATCAAACATAAACTTAAAGAACTAGCCAAGGAATTTGTTTTTGTCCCGGCCGATAAAGCTGCTAATAATATCATTATTGTTTGACGTAAATTTTACATTGAGGTCCTGAAAAAGAAATCACCAATTCACCAACATTCCAACTGACTCCATTTTCAGAAAACGACATCTGTAACAAACATAAACTTTAGCTACCTCTTTACAAGCAGAACCAAATACAATGAAAGTCCCAACTATGTACTGGCTTCCGAAGCTACATAAAACACCTTACAAATATAGATTTATTTCGTCTTCAAGCCATTGTTCCACTACTAAATTGTCTATTCTTCTTACCAGTTCACTTGGTACAATCAAAACCTGATAATAAATTGTTCAAATAAGGCCTTTGAAAATAGTGGAATTAATTACTTTTGGAGTGTCAAAACTCGTTGGAAGTACTTGATAAATTGCATGCTTATATTGGTGATTTTGAATCTGTTCAAAGTTTTGATTTTTCTACCTTGTATACCACATTGCCTCACATTCTCATTAAGAAAAATTCACACACCTAATTAAATGGGCATTTAAAAGTCAGAATGTGAATACATATGTTCTAACTCTTTAGGTCATTTTTAGTAGCAATAAACAAAAGAAATATGTCAATTGGACATGCTTTGATACTATATCTGCCCTTGAATTTTTACTAGATAATATTTTTGTTCGCTTTGGAGATTCCGTATATCGTCAGGTTATCGGAATTCCAATGGGGACTAACTGTGCACCACTTATTGCGGACCTGTTTTTGTATTGCTATGAGTTACAATTTATGACTAAAATCAGCAAAGACCCATCGAAACAACATCTGATACAAAAATTTAATAATACTTTTAGATATTTGGATGATATATTGGCTCTCAATAATGACGACTTCAGTATGTATACTAAAGAAATTTATCCTGTTGAACTTACTTTAAATAAAGCTAATACTAACAATGACCACTGCCCTTTCCTCGATCTTGATATCCATATCATTAACGGAAAGCTTAATACAAAATTTATGATAAAAGAGATGATTTTCATTTCCTATCGTTAATTATCCATTTTTAGATGGTGACGTTCCCTTGTCACCATCTTACGGTGTTTATATATCTCAACTTGTACGATTCGCTCGTGTATGTAACAACGTTTCAGATTTTAACGAAAGAAATTTATGTATTACTGAAAATTATTACACCAGGGTTTTCGATATCACAAACTAGTCAAAACATTTACTAAATTTTATCATCGGTATAAGGACATCATTCGTAAATATAGCTCAACATGCAGACTTCTTATACGTTCAGGTATTTCACATCCAATCTTTTATGGTAATATTCTTTATAAAGCACTAAAATGTCAGTATTCACCTCAGAAGCTAACAAAACCTTTAAATAGACTTATTAAGAAGGGATATAGTTACGATACTGTTGTCAGGTCATTAAAGATTGCATATTTTGGCTTTAATATTGATTCACTTATAGGGTCTTTGCATCGGAACTAAACACATTTATTTAAAACCAGTTGTTGGCATGACACGGGTTATGCTCTTCTCATATATTTTATGATGGTATGATACTAAACCCTAACGGAGGGATTGTGCCTGATATTCATATGATGAAGACATAATCTTTCAATCAGTTTAATTGAGGTCTGGAGCTGGCATGTCAGTTAACTGCTAGTAGTCTGTTGTTATTTATGTATTATTGTCATTTTGTTTATTTTCTTTTGTTACATCTTCTGACATCGGACTCGGACTTCTCTTTAACTGACTTTAATGTGCGTATTGTTATGCGTTTACTTTTCTACATTGGCTAGAGGTATAGGGGAGGTTGAGATCTCATAAACATGTTTAACCCCGCCGCATTTTTGCGCCTGTCCCAAGTCAGGAGCCTCTGGCCTTGTTAGTCTTGTATTATTTTTACTTTTAGTTTCTTGTGTATAATTTGAGTTTAGTATGACGTCCATTATCACTGAACTAGTATATATATTTGTTTAGGGGCCAGCTTAAGGACGCCTCCGGGTGGGAATTTCTCGCTGTATTGAAGACCTATTGGTGACCTTCTGTTGTTGTCTGTTCTGTGGTCGGGTTGTTGTCTCTTTGACACATTCCCCATTTCCATTCTCAATTTTATGAACGAATAAATTTGATCTGTGATACCTGAATGTAAATACATAGTTAATAAAATATTAGGGACAAATATTCAAGGCCAAAAGCAAACAAACAAGTCCAAACAAAGCCATGGCAAGACACCACCGCGAAATATTTAACCCTTAGAAAATAATCACTTTTGAAAAACCGGTTTTCATAATATATACAGGTAAATGAAAATAAATTTGTCGTTTTAGGTATACTACTTCTGTCTATATAAAATCTTC